>VZRI01010055.1:95419-105580 GCA_013397515.1 Upupa epops
GCCGGACCCGCCAGCACCGGCCTCACCAGCCGCTTCCCTGCCCCCGCAGAAAATCGAGCCGGAGGTGGACGCTTTCTTGCGGGAGCTGCGGGAGCGGGTGCTCATCGGCGTGGTGGGGGGCTCTGACTACGCCAAGATAGCCGAGCAGCTAGGCGACGGGGACGAAGGTGAGACGCGGACGATGTGCTCTCCCGGGTGTCCCCCGCATCCTAAACCTCGAGCTGCCCCTCGACACTCATACCCCGGCCGGAGCCGCCGCTCGGCCCCTTCCCACTACGGGGAGGCTCCGACGCCGAGTCCGTGAGGCTCCATCGCGGCCCTGACAGCCCCAGCCTCCAGCGGGCAGGAGTCCCTGCCATTGCTCCTACCCTGGGGGCATGCCCATGGTGGGGTCTCCGGGGTATCCTCATCGCCTTCAACCAGGGATATGGGGTAGAGAAAGGAGCGAGAGGGCGAGGGGCAGCCCCTGCGCCCTCAGAGAACAGTAGAACGTCTAAGGTGGTGTGTCCTGCCGTGTTTGCACTCTCTGGCAGGGATGCCAGGCATCGCCGGGCTGCAGGCTCTGCCTCAGCAGCGCTGGGAGGCCAGGAAATTCCCAGCTGAGACGATGGCTGGTTTGGCAGTGCTGTGTGTACAGGTCGCAGAAGGGTCGGGAGTTAGATAACCAGTAACTGCATCATCCCAGCACGAAGACAGTGGAGATGGGAGGAGAGAGCTACTAGAGTCACATACATGCCGTTTAAAGCCTGACATTTTGGAGCTCCTTATCTTGGTCCTGCCACTGATTCAGCCCGTGACCTCGGTCAGATCGTTTCCCCCTTGCATGCGTCAGCCCCCGACCTGTGAGCAGAAGATAATCTCCTTGCCGGCTTTGTGGATCAGTGGCTCTTCAGAGAGCACAGGAGGCATGGAAAGCACGGTACTAAGGAACCAGGAGGGTTGCACACTCAGTCCTGAGCTCCGTTCTTTCATCCTCTTCTCCCCAGCTGTACTCACTTTTCCTCTTCTGTTTCCTCCCCTTCAGTCATTGATAAATTTGACTACGTCTTCGCAGAGAATGGCACAGTGCAATACAAGAATGGGCAGCTGGTCTCCAAGCAGGTAGGTCCCCTTGCAGCCATGGCTTTCCTGCCCAGTGTCCTGTGTGCTGTGAGTAACAGCACCTAGCCCTGAGCAGATGGATGACCTCTTCTGAAACTCTGGATCCTTCAGATCATGTTCTTGGGTGGGTTTCGTGGGAGGTCCTCACTCCCTCCTCTTCTCCCACAGGCCATTCAGGACCATTTGGGAGAAGAGTTGCTGCAGGACCTAATCAACTTCTGTCTCAACTACATGGCGCTGCTGAAGCTGCCCAAGAAACGGTAATGGCCAGAGCCCGTGCAAATGGCAATCATAACTGATTTCTAGGAAGCTCAGGGTTCCAGAGCGCTTCTAAGGACAGCTGAGCTACTGAGTATTTCTTGCTTCAGGTTTTATTTTTAGCATCTAGAGGCTCTGCCTGCATAGGATGACTGTCCCACCAAGCTCAGCACTGTGGGAAAACAATGGAGTAAGATCTTTGTATGGGAGAGTCTGCAGTGGCTTTTATAGCATAAAGCCTGCATGTTTGCCACTCAGATATTTCATGCATCAGAGTACAGCCACTGTGTGCAGCTTATTTAGGACAATGGTACCAGCTTGACACTGGCCAGGGCATCAGGCATTGTTGCTTGTATGAGTTTCATTAAGAGCAAACAATGGCTCTTAAGATCCGATGGCCAGTGCTTGAGCAGTTTCATAACCCAGCCTCACTTGGCACCACTGATAATGGGGCTGATCCTACCTTGCCCCCAATCATGTGTTCCTGTCTGCTTCCCCTGCTGAGATCCAGCAGCCACAGTGTGAGCTGGGTTGGTACACCTCCTCTGAAGGAAGACTAGGCCACTGCCAGGAAAGGAAAGGGTACTTACCCATTGGATTGGCTCACCCTGTTATGACAGAAAGGTGGAGGAGACCAGGAAGACCTTTTTCAGAGGCAGTCAACAGTAAAAGTAGCCTGGGGCAGTATTAAAACACCCCTGAGACCATGGTTTAACAAACACTTGAAGCTGGCATGAGCCAGCAGTGCTGTTGACAGCAGCAGCTCTACCCTCCTCCAGGCCCAGCTGGTTTGTTCCTGCTCTCTCCTTGTGTTTGTATGGAGCTGTCTGGTAGAAGTTGAGGTAGTAAAAGTTGCTAAACTGATCCAGACTAGTTGCCTGATGTGAGTCATCATGTGGCAATACGAGGACCAGTGAGAGGGGCTGTAGTTGCTCCTTGCAACAAGTCTGCTGGCGGAACACATCCCCAGAAGCGTGGGCTAGTACCCAGAACCCTCAAGGCTGTTTGGTTGCCTCATGCTCTTTGGTTGCCCAACAGCCTGGCAAAGTTTCAGCTCCCAGTTGACTCTGTGGATTTAGGCTTAAGGACTGCTTAGGGATTTCTAGCAAAGGATGGACTTTAACCCACCTTTCAGGAATCTTGGCCTAGGGCATGATCCACTAAACCCTTGATGCTGCAGAGATGCTGCTCCCAGCTCACAGGCATGGCTGGTCATGTGTCCATTCCCCACAATGTTCTCTGTCTTATGAGACAGGAGGTAGAGTTTCAACTCTAGAGTCAGTGCCAAGCACCTCATCACAGAGAAACAGTGGGCAGGGCTGGGTGGGGTATTAGAGAGTTAATGAGCTCCTCAGCTGGACAGGGAAGGGGATCTCCCTGCTCCAACTAGGTTTCCACAAGAGTTTCAATCATTTTTCAGATTGGCAGTGCTGCCATGCCCTGTTTTCTTTCTCAGAAGTGCTGGTACCTGTCTGACCCCTCAGTGAGCATTTCCAGGCTGATAACCAAACAGCTGGCTGGGTTTAGAGCGAAGAGATAAGGGACCAGATTTCTGCAAGCTTAGTGCTTGGAACCAGCCCACTGAGAAAGAAGCAGAGTAGTGACCCCAGTGCAAGGTGAGGGTGGCAAACAGGAACTGGGTCCTGTCTGTGCATACTGAGATAAGAGTTGCAGTCAAAGGTGCAGGGGAAAAACAGGAGATACAAAGGCCCTGCAGCTCCTACGTGATTTATGTCCCATGAGGTGGTGCCGATTGCTGCTCCTTAGCTTGTCACTGGACATCAGCAGTGAGTCACACTGATCTCTTCCATCCCATGGCCCCAGGGAACTGCTAGCTTCACCCAGTCCACCAGAAGACATTTCTTAAAAGCTTCCAAGTGGTTGGTCCAGTCCAGGCAGTAGCTGTCCTTGCAGTTACGACCACATTAGAAAATGTTTCCTATAATCTTGCCTAAGCTTGCTGCTTCCATCTTATCACCACAAACTGTTTAAAGCAGTCTTTTTGTTTCTGTGAGCCTCTTGGTGAGCTTAAATTGAGGCCTGGTCTCTGCTTGGTGTGAGGCAACTGTGAGTGGGCATGGCTTCTCTCCTCCTGCATGTCCCTTTTCGTCTTGCTGACCAGCCATTCCCATTTCATCTTCTCTCTTTGTACCAGTAACCTTGTACCCTTGCTCATCCACAGAGGAACCTTCATTGAGTTTCGCAACGGGATGCTCAACATCTCTCCCATCGGACGGAGCTGCACTCCAGAGGAGCGAATTGAGTTCTCTGAGCTGGACAAGGTAGCTTCCCCTTTGCTGGTTCTGCACCACCACAGATCTTACCATTACCTGCTTTCCAAGCAAAAAGGAGTCCAGTTCCAATCTGTGCATGAAGTTCAACAGGTTTGGCAAGGTGAAGACAGGACTGGGGGACAGAAAACCCAAGGAGGAACCCAGATGAATGGAAGGCTTTGACTTCACTGAGGAGCACTGATGCAATGGGGTGGCCAGCAGGATTCCTTGTGGGAGAGGCCCAGGGAATAAGGCACTTATTTAATAGGGTATCTCTTCATTTACAGTAACCAAAGATCTATTGCACTGAAAACCTCAGAGAGACCTAAACTTCATGGATTGCACCACCCCTCCAGGCTAGCCCAGTGCTGCAGACAGAGTTACATGCTTCATGCATGAGAGAAGTAGCAGTGTGGCTTTTGATTTGAAACAGTGATTGAACACAGTCTGGTGGTAAATCCACAGTCAGCAGTTTCATGAGATTTGATGACAAGATACGCTTGGGGTTAGACAAAACTGTCAGGGAGACCCTTCTTTGGAGTCATAAGGTTTGGAAAGTGCACACTTGCTTTCTAAACTCTTTTCAGAAAGGGTGCAGGTGCAGCTAAATCCCATCCTCATCCCAGAGTTGCTCAGCAATTTTGTGTCTAAAGGATTTCATATGTGCAATCTGTCCTTTATATCACGTAGCTAAGATTTCAAAGTTTAGCACATTATTAATCGCTTACTAACAATATGTTGCAACAAGGAATCTCTCACCCTCGAGGAAGTAACCTTGAGAGACCTCCCTACTCAAGCAGAGATCATAGTATGCAGCTGGCTGCTGTGCGGGAGAGCTCAGCAAGCCCTGGGTTGGCCACTGTTTATAGAGTAAGCTAATTGGCTTGCAGACATATTTACATACTGACTACAGGAGGTATTTTCTTCCTAATTTGGCTCAAGTCTGACATTGGCCAGCACTGTGGTTAGGTGGGCTCATTGCTCACAATAGCCCTTGCCTATTGTATTGCTGTTTCCCTGAAATCTGCCTTGAGCCGTTGCCGTTTGTAGCCGTTGTGAGCAGATGCAACCATTATAAGGGCCATGGGTGGTTATCACTTGAGCAGTTACTGGAGATGTCTTGGGATGGAGTATGCTGAAACACAACCACACCCAGCAACTCTCTTCTCTCTCCCACTCCTCCAGCCTCAGCAGAAGTGGAAATAATGGGCCTTCCAGACTGGGAGGCCCACACTGAATCTGCTGGGCAGATCTCTAGAGCTCTGTCCATGCCCCAGACAGTGTCTGCCTGGGCAGGAGGAGCCTGGAGATCAAGAAACACTTCAAGAATTTGCAAGACATTTTAAACAAAGCTGAAGACAGTATTATGAACTGGGCTTCTGCAAAATTGAAGCAGTTGCATTCAATTGCCAAGGAAGGACTGGGATCTGTTCTTCCCAGGAGTCTCCTGGGGCTGGTAGCTTTTTATGCAGACACTGGGCAGAACTGGTGAAAGCTGGCTAAATGGCATTATGCTGGGGGCAGGTGGGAGGGGGGAATGCAATATGCCAGAGTTGCCTAACAGCAAGTGTATGGTGGCTTTTGGCAGACTGTCAACATCTAATTATTCAGAGCTTCCCTCCTTTCCTTTCCTCCTTGTCCTCTGCAGAAAGAGCGGATCCGGGAGAAGTTTGTGGCAGCATTGCAAAGGGAGTTTGCTGGCAAAGGGCTGCGTTTCTCTCGAGGTGAGCAGAGGGCTCTTCCCTGGCTTTGCCCTGGCCTCTATCATGTTTCACATAAAATACTAGGAAGGAGAGTGGGATTCCTGGCTGTTCCTTCCAGGGGCCTGGACAGCCCAGTAAGAACACAAGAAGCTTCTGTTTGTGGAGATCCACCATGGGGGCAGCACATTGATAGGGTGACATGGCAGAGATTTGCCTCCCTGGTAATCTGCCAAACAGGCGAGATTATGACCCCTGACGCTGTCCCTGCCTGAATTCCAGTTAGCTTTGCAAAGCCCATCCCTGCCTAGGATGTCTGTCTTGGCTCAGGTGTTAGCAGCAAAGTGTCCAGTAGAGCTCTAGGCCCCTGCAGTCCTCTGGAAATACTGTGGTGTAAGGAAGACAGGACCCTCATGTGTGTCGCAGCTCTGGGGGTTAATTAGGAGGGCTGGCTACAAGGGAAACATCTTTTCTGGAGGAATAGCAGCCAAGAGGCAGAGAGTTTGCCATAGTCTTCTGCAGGGCCACTTGAGGTGGACAAATGCTCTTATAGCCAGCTTACCAAAGCAGTCAGAGGAGCTTGAGCAATTCTGGGGATCTGGCCAGGGTAGGGAGGAGAAATGAGGGAGTGTAAGTGATGGGGCTGAAGCAGAGTAGTGTGTTTGTGACATAAGAAGGTGTCAGCCTTGTCAAAGGGCAAGAGGGTGATGAGACAAGGCTGGGAGGTGGCAAGTGACACCTCACTTCTGCACCCAGTGTGCCAGTAGTGAGGATCTGGCCCTCTGGTCCTTCAAAGCCTCTCCTCATCAGAGCCTCCCCTTGCCTTCAGCATCCTGCCAGGGGCATCCTGCACTGTGCACAGCACTGACACACACTGTTTGTCGCAGCAGAAAAGACAAGGTCCCCACCACCACGTCCCCGCAGGCACAGGGGATGGGAGCAGAACAATGGGCCTTTCTCCTCTGACTTTGGGAAGCTGCCATGAAGAACCTGGGCCTGTTGTGTAAAAGCACGAAGACAAGGGGAGCTGTGGGCCCCGCTGCTCCTCCACAAACAAAACGCAGGCTGTCTCAGGTCAGGCATCCAAAACCAGGAAATGGGGTTCTTCTGCCAAGCTGAGTCTGTGTGCCTTGTTCTATGCTGCAGAGGACACAAGCCTCAGAGGTGCTAGGAGATCTCTCTGCAGCTCTCTGCCCAGGCAAGGGGCAGTGCTGGCTGTCTTCCACAACACTTCCTTTGATTGCCTACTCCTGCTGACATAAAGATCAGCTTCTTGCTGACCATCTCTGTTTAAAAGGACAGAACACAGTGAAATGCAGCATTTTTTACAGTAAATGGCTTTGGGTACAAAACCAGGAAGGATTTTAGTGAGATCAGCCACGTATATATAGCTCCTCCTCTGATGCTGGGTCCTGCTGCAAGCCTGGGGACAATCTCATCCCTGAGCTTAGTCTTTCCTGTTCATATTGCAGTGCCCTGCACAGGGCATCCTTTCTACTAGTGAATTTTCTGCCCTGGGTTGGTGACACAGACCCTATCACCAACTCCTCAGATTCCATGGAGGGTTGGTTTGGGATCCCCAAACCAACTAGAACACGTCATCCAGGCAGGGAGAAGAGGGGCACTGCACATTGATGCAGACAGGACATGTGCATTGAACAGCCTGGGGAATCGGGGCCTCTCCTGCAGCAAGGGCAGTTCCTTGAAGGTACCCATCTCATCCCCTTCCTAAGAGAGGTGAGGATTATAATGTATGGAGAAGAGTGTGAAACACCAGGATTTCTAGTGGCCCAATAAATTACCTGGAGAAGCAGAGGGTCCCCTTAAAACGAGTAGAGACCTGCACTGGTGTGAGGGCACACATCCCAGCTCTAGTACCCATTCTTCCCAGCCGCAAGTGAGACACAAGCATACCTGTGCCCTAAGTCACAGGTTTTGCTTTGAGAGGGACAGGTCACCTGCATCAGTGTTGGGTCTAGCTCCTTAGCCTGTGCACACAGCAAAGCAGCTCAAGAGGACGGAGAAGGCGCTGCATCCATGTACCCCCAAAAAGCAGCACAGTGCTGAGTTACCTCTGTCTGGCTTGAGAGTGAGGGCTAGAAAGTTTGTCAACTACTGGTGGCTGTGAGTAGTGTCTGTGTGCACCCATACGCATGCTGGCTGGGAGAGCTCCCTTAGCTCTGTACCTCTGCCTCACCTGCCTTGGGGCCCCTCCACATGTTGGCAAGCTGCACTTGACTCTTGTGAGAAGAGGTCACAGGCCAGTGTTATTGATTATGTCAACAGGTCTGTGATGCCTCCATGGTCCTTGGTCAGAGTGCAGAGCTGCAGCGTTGTCAGCTGGGACCTCTGAGCTGTGCAGTTCTTGGGGTTACTTTGCATGTGCACAGTACTGAGGGAGCCTTTGGTCCCAGCAAAGTTAAGGAGCATTGGAGCAGTGGTTGTAGAAAAGCTAGGCAGGACCTAGGAGAGAACTTGGTGCCAGTCTGCAAGGACATTGTCCCCCACCCAGACACAGAACATGCTGATGTTATCTGTTACCTGCAGGCATNCATGCTGATGTCACTCCAGCCTGTTGTTGTAGTAACAGCATCTGCCACTGTCCAAGCCACACACTAGTTACTGGCTGCTGCTTAGGGTGGGGACTCCTCACAGTCATCCAGCCCTTTCTGTTCCTCCCGCCTGTCCCAGGGTGGGAAGGACACTCTGATGGCTCCCAGCAACAACATTACCCTCCCTTTCTACTGGCAGGTGGCATGATCAGCTTTGATGTCTTCCCAGAGGGCTGGGACAAACGCTACTGCCTCAATGTGCTCGATGATGAGAGGTTCGACACCATCCACTTCTTTGGGAACGAGACAACCCCTGTGAGTATGTCCTACTTGCCCCACACACAGCTGCTTTCTGTCGTACCTGGATCTGCTCCATCACTGGGAGCATGGCTTGGGTTCCAAACACAGACAGTGTGTGACGGTTAGATGCTATTGTCCAGAATGGATTTGCAGTGGGCTCATGATGACAGCAGGCCCACAGGGAAATGGGGAAATCACCCTGGCTTTGCCATGGAGCAGGTCCACCGAAGCATCACTTTCCTCCCCCCAGGACAGGACAACCACTCCTGCAGGACCCAAAAAATGAACCCTCATATTTAGCAAAGGGCTTTTCAACAGCAGGAAGAGGTTTAGCTTCCCTTTCAAGCAGCAGTGGAGGACAACTTTCTTGCTGCTGTAGATCAGCTTGGCCATCCACTTGGTTCTTTCCAGGTGATGGCAACCTCTGCCCCCAGAATGTGCCCAAGCTAGCAGGACAAAGGTTAATCCCTTGCTTCTGGACAAGCTTTGCTGTTCTGGGACCTTCCCCATCCTTTCTATACTCTTTCCCTAGCACAGAAGAAGGGAGACAAGAGGGAAGGTGCTCAGCCCAGCGTCTTCTGCCTCTCTGGGCCAGCAAAGTCCTTCTTCCAGCTGATCTCTGCCTGCCCAGCCACTGGCTCTCTCTCATCCCAGCTCCTCAGAGCACAGAGCAAGCTGTAGATTCACAGGTAAGGATGTTCTGGCAAGACCCTGCTAACGCTTTCCCTGTTTTCCATTCCTCTGCAGGGAGGGAATGATTATGAAATCTATGACGATCCCCGCACAGTGGGACACAGTGTCCAGTCCCCCCAGGATACAGTTCAGCGGTGCCGTGAAATTTTCTTTCCAGAAAGAGCCAACGAGTGCTGACTGCCAGATCTCCACAGCCCTGCCCTGTCCCATGCTCTACCCTCCTCACCCCACTCCCAGGATAAGCACCTTTGTTTGAGGAATCTGCTCAGGGTAGAAAAAACTTTCCAGAGGTGTTCAGGATGCAACCTGTGAGTGTGGGTGGTTGTACAGGATGGGGCTGCTTAGCAAAGGCATCTCCCCATCTACAGATGGAGCTTGTAGGACTCTTCTCACCTCCAGAAAAACTTCTCTCTTGATAGTTCAGTCTGTGGTAGGTGTTGGTGCAGATGCTTTCTTGGTTTCACATTGAAAGGACCAGTCACAGGAGCATGTCTATGCGTCCATCCGGTACTCCCTTCCCTCTTCTCTTGTGCTCTGTTTCTCTTAATATTTCTGCATGAGGGAACACGCATCTTACCTTTCTCTCCTCCTGCTGCATTGGCTGGGGAGAATGGAGCGGCTGAGGCCTCAGGCACTCTTCTCACCAGAGCTGTGCTGAAGCAAGAGGCCAGGAAGGCTGTTTGCTCCAAGCCTGTGGTAGGATGCATCCTAATGGAAGGGATCATTGTGTCCTTCACCACATGGTGCCACACCGTGCCAATCCCAACAGGTGACCTGGGAATGACAATGTTAAAATTGCTCCTGGTTTGAGCTTTGCTCGGATACTTGAAGAAATTAGTTTTCTCTTTAGCTGACATATGTTTATTTTCCATGCGTCTGCAGAAGCTGTCGCATCAGACCTTGCCTGGTGTGGCTGGAGGACCGCAGGTACCCGGTGTGTGTGGAGCACCCTGTGAAGCAAAAGGCTTTCCAGCAGTCTTCCCACTTGCATCACAGATGTGACAGTGTAAAACCTTCTCCAGGGCATTCTTAACAGACTGAGTCCTCTTCCTTCCCAGTGCTCAGCTTTCCATTGTGCTGCCAAAGATGTTTGCAGAGAGGGCCAGCACAGGCTGGGCCTGGTGTCTGGTGCCAGCAGAGGTGCACACTCAACAGTGCCCTCAGAGGTTGCTTTTCCACCCCAGCTTAGAACCATAGAATCATCATGGCTGGAAGGGACCTCCAGGATCGTTAAGTGCAGCCCTCATCCCATGTGGGTCCGGACCCCTAGACCATGGCCTCAAG
>VZRI01010055.1:105598-141801 GCA_013397515.1 Upupa epops
AGACTAAATAACCCCAGTTCCCTCAGCCGCTCCTCATAGGGCCTGTTTTCCAGACCTCTCCCCAGCCTTGTTGCCCTTCTCTGGCCCCACTCAGCACCTCAAGGTGCAGTCTCACAAGTGCAGGCTACTCGTCTCACACCCTTGATTTACACAGTCACCTTTAGGGATGCAAGTTCTCCAGTGCACCTGTTGCATCCTCCTGCTACTCTCTTCTCCTGGATCTTTGAGTTACAAAACCACATCTCTCATTTGATCCTTGACCCCTTCCCTCACATCATCCCTTCTAGCCGTTATGTTGGGGTGTGTAACTGTAGCAGTGACACTAGTCACAGCTTGGTACTCGAGAGGATCTCAGGGATTTCTTCCACAGATATGTCCTGGTTATAGCTCCCAGAACATGTGCTGGGTATTTGTGGATGTGGAAGGTGCTGGAGGTTCAAGCAAAAGCTCCCCACACTTTTCTGGGAGCCTTTCTCAGAACATCCCTGCTGGTATGGCAGTTCCTCATCTCTTGGTTTTGTTTTCTCTCCTTTTTCTCGTATTCCTACTTTCCTCGCTGTTGCTGTTCATTTCTACCCAGCAGCAGGACTGCAGAGAGAAGTTTCACAGTTGGCCACTTAACTAAGGGGTCAAGTTCATCAGGTGAGGTATGTTGGTGCTTTTAGACCCAGGCAGGGCTCCCAGATTACCACAAGCAGAGACCTGCGTGGACCTTGGCACTGCTGCCTGATCACAGCAGTGAACAGGGCACAGGAACAGGGGTGCTGCATGACCAGTGCTGGTGGGGTGCTGTGTCCTTAACCCAACTGCACCTCAACTCTGCAACACATCAGGTCTGCACAAAGCTTCACAATTGCATGAGCCAGCAGTTTTCCAAGCATCCAGAAATCCCCAACAAATGCACATATTCCTCTTCCTAGCCACAGAAAATGTCTGTGTGGGAGAAGAGGACCTGCTGGGGAAGCCTGGCTGCAGGGGGCACTTTTCACAGGTTAATGGTTTTGGCCCTTCACCACAACCTTCATGGGGAATCTTTGGTTTGTGGTTCTTCCTTTGCTGCTTCACTGTGGACCAGGTTTTTTGTGGGTTTATTTTTCCTCTATGTCTGCTCAAAGTCAGCAGGGCCTCTAGTGAACTTAGTGGTGGGTCAAGAGCAGGGCCTGGCCATGAACGCACTCGGCACTGTGGTGGCTTTGGTGGCTGAGATGTCTTGCATGTTTGAAGGGAAGGGTGGGCTCTGTTCAAGGCTGCTCCTGGTAGGAGCAAGTCCCTTGCTTCTTACCATCAGGGGAGTTGCAGGGTAGAGGCAGGGATGACCTTGAAGGCAATAGCCATCATTTTCATTGCTCAGGAGCCCACATGTGTGTGTGTGGGATCAAGTTCAGGAATCGTCCCATTCTCTGTCTTACATAAAGCTTGGGCTAGTTGAGGGGCGCCTCCCACCAGGAGTTCCTGTCCTGCCAGAGGGATGAGGAAGAGTATGGTATAAAATTAGCTGGAGCAGCCCCAGGGACTTGAGCCACAGAATAGTTGATGTTGAAGGGTCCTCTAGATCACCTGGATCCATTCCCCTGCTCAAGCAGAGACACAGCCCTGGCTGCCTGCCTTGTGTTTTTGTGGCAGGGATGAGGCACACCACTGGAGTGGCAGCTCTGTGCTAAGGGGATGGTGCACGCCTGTCCCAAAGACCCCTCTGCCATGATGCTCCTCTCCCAGTGGGTGCCTGCAGCGTAAGTTGGGGTTTCTCTGTGTATGCGTGAGCTAGCAAATGTGTCAGGCCCCACGCTGGGAACTGTCTTGCCACTGGCAAGACCTGTCTGTGTGAGACAGGTGGTCCTGTCTGGCTGATAACTGTTAAATGAGAAATATATTTAAATACCTGTATATGTATATTAAAAAATAAAGTCATATTAAAGCTACAACATGCACTGGTTGGAGGCACTGTGTGTTTCATGCTGGGCTCTGCTGCGCTGAAAGGCAGCCAGGAGGCAGGCAGACACACTTCAAAATCCCCACAACAGCAGGGTACCAGTTGCTGCTGCTGCTGGTCATCAGCCTCCCATCCCAGATTCAGTGTACCCTCCCCCCAGGCAAGACTGGAGCACCTTGGGCCCCCCAGAACTTGCTGTGCAGAGGAGAGTGAGTGTCCTGCTGGCTGGATAAATCCTTGGCTGCTCCAGGTCCTTCACCTGGGAAAGCCACCAGCATTCCCACTGTGACATGGAGACAAATAGGTGGGACAGGCGGGGCTCATGGGAAAGTCACTTTTAATGGTTTATTGCCAATGTTACAAAGGTTGACACACGGTCAGACAGGCGGGAACCACAGCAGAGTTGTAAAAACACCAACAAGTCCAGGGGTTTAGTTTATTTAAAAAAAAAAATGGGGAAAAAAGAAGAATCAAAGGCTGCCTTGGCCAAGCTGACTGCATGTCCTGGGGGTGCCCGAGGCATGAGCTGCCATTGCTGCAGCCCCCTGGGCTTTGGGTTGGCAGTGAGATGGGATGTAGGGTCCCAGGGCAGTCCCCATGCCAGCCTGGGCCAGAGCAGTGTGCAGTGGTCCTCCACAATCCACAAGGCCCCAGCTATCCCACATGGCACAGCCTTGCCTCCCTCCTCTCCCCACTCACAGCCTTACAGCAAAACCCTGTTCTCACCCCAACAGCAGCAGCAAGAAGGGTCAGAAATGGCCCTCTCCATCAGTCCTGAGGACTTGCACTCCTGGTTGCTCCCACTGAGTGGGTGCCTGGGGAACCAGTTGTCATCACCCACCCTGCTGGAGGGGCTGCTTGTCCTCCCTTGAAATAAACTTCTTAAGGTGGTTATAATCTCTGGGTCATCAGTGCAGGCATCCTCTGCCCTGTCCCTCCCTGGGGCCGTGGGAGGCCACCTGACCAGGTACAGAGAAGACCAAAAACGAAGTTTGTGCTTTGTATACGAGACCCTGCCTACACCGAGGGGCTGGACATGCACACGTACACACACACACACCCGGTGGGAAAGGGCTCCCCAAGGGGCTGGGGGCACAGAGGGATGATGAGGAGAAGGCAGCCATCTCCCCAAATCCATGTCAGCAAGGACCCAAGAAAAGTGTGCTGGCCCACTGGCCCAGTGGGGAGCACAGAGGTGCCACAAGCACCTCCTGCCCCACACCCAGGCACAGCAAGGCGCAAGCCCCCAGCACCCTGCCAGCAGTCATTTGCCCCTCAAAATGACTTTTTTTCCCCTAAGCCATTCTCCTCCCTGTGGCACCACTGAGCTGAGATCTGCTGAGGGAGGGAGGGAGGGTCATGGCTCAAGAAGGTGTTGTGAGCTGCCAGCAACACAGATGGGTCTCCACCTGAGTCCCTGCACAGTGATACTCCACCCCACTTCCCCGCTGCATGCTCCACTGCTGCTATGGACCAACTCGGGTGCCTGTCTTGCTGCAGTGGGGTTCAAGAGGATGAATCAAGCCCCATCCAGCCTCTCCCTGACCCACTCCTACTCTCAGCACCTACTTCAGCTGGGGCAGCCAGGGGACTGGGTGGCGTGATTGGTTCCCCTGCTCCCCATGGGCTTGGGGACAAGGAAGTGGACGTGGGGCTTGGCACTGCCCCTGGAGCTGGAGGACAGCAGGGGAGGTCTCTTCATCCCCTATCCCCCTCCACAGACACTTACAAACACACACAGAGAAAGGAAACTGTAACCTTATAAAAGACACCAAACGCAAACACCTGCATATTTGGGGGCAGCCCCAGCCCTGTCACCACCCTGGCTCCAGCTTTGCCCACCGTGAGCGTCCAGGCAGGCTTGCTGCATGGGGCTGAGTGGCTGGTGGTCCCCCAGGCGCCTAGGAGCCGATGATCTGTCCGGACCATGTCTCGTGCTTCGTGTGGGGTGCCAGGTTGGTGAGGACCACCTCCACCGCCTGGAACTTCTGGTTCTTGGGAGGGATGGGGCAGACCTTGTATGTCACCTCGTCCCCCTCCACTGGAACATACTCCCCCTCAATGCTGCAGAAGAGGAGAGGTGGTTGGGCTGGGTCCAAGAGCCAGACTCCCACCCTGGACTACCCAGCACCAACCAGGCACCCAACCCACCTGCTGTACCCTGGGATAGAGGATCCACTGGCGATGGAAGATGACAACCAGGCAGAGTTCCATCCCCACCCAAAGAAGCCATCCATTCCCCAGCCCATGCATCTCTACCCCCATGCTGGTGACACAGCTCCCCTGGGGTGTCCCGGCACCACAAAAGCCCTGGACTTACTCAGACACGTGCACAAAAATGTCCTCTGTGCCATTTTCAGGGGTGATGAACCCATGACCCTGGGAGCGTGAGAACTGCTTGCAGACACCTTTGAAGATGGGTCCAGCAGAGGCACGGGCCGTTCTGCAGGAGGAAAGGGATGGAGTTGTCTCACTGGCAGCACTTGCCTGGGGAGCAGCATGGGGACAGCTTTGCGATGACACTGCTACTAGAGCACACAGCACCCACACACAGCACTCCAGGGAGGTAGCTGTGTAATGCTGAGCACCACAAAGTGCTGGCAACCACGGCTCCTGCCCGGCTCAGACTCTCAGTGCCATGCCCTCTCACCACATGTTGGGTACTTACGCTGAGTAGGTCCTAGTCCTCTTAGTGGGGAGGGGGCTGGGCAGGTCCCGCAGCAGGAGGTTGCCCCTCTCCCAGATGCGGCTGCCCTCCCGCTGGAAGGGGAAGGTGGGCCACACTGGAGACTTGGGGGAGTGGAGAGGTGGCACCGCAGGTGGGGCACTGGGGTCTGATGACATGGTGGGATCAGCAGGCTCCTCCGTCTTGAAAATGGGTGGGCAGACAGCAGGAGAAAGAGTGCCCCGGTGTGTGGGTCTGCTGCCTGAGACCTGGGAAGCAAAGTGGAGAGCAGTTACAGCCCCTCCAGGGGCTCCTTTAGGCAGGGACAAATTTGCTGTCAGAAACAGAGATGCTGTCCCCTCTGATCCTGGCCTCACATCAGAGGTCTGAGGTCTCCCCACCAATGGAGCTTGCCTTAGCACTTTGGGATTAAGGACCCAAGCCCAGCCCCTGACAGTGACTCACTGTCTTCCCTGGGCACATCTCTACTGTGAAGGGGCACTGAGAGGTTGTGGCTGGGCTGACTGCAGCACACACACCCCTCGGGTACCTCAGATGAGCCACAACACGAAAACAAAACCTCCTGCCTCTGCAATCATTCTGGCTCAGCATTTGGCTGGCATCGTCTGGTTTGCAAGGAGTTAAAGCCCCAAGAGGCAGAAACTCCACAATCTTTAGCTGTGGAGGAATGGGTTTCCTGTTGCCTAGAGCTGAGAAGCCCGACACCCCACGGAGTTACCATTCCCCCTTCCCACCACCCTCTCCAGTCTTTCCCATCCCACTGGGGCATGCGGCATCTTTTGGGATGATGCCTGCACACACTGGGAAACCTGGAGAATATTTAATTTAGTTTCTGACTCATCTGCAGCCCCTTGAGTTGCAGAGGCCCTGGAGGGATGTATGAAAAGGGGTCACCTCCACTCTGAAATTAGTAGGCACCAAGGACATGGGAAAAGGTTTCTAGAGCACCTGAAGTTTTTGGGGAGGCACCAGGCAACTCCTGTTTCTCTTGCCCACCTCCACCTCTCCATCTGCTTCCCCTGCCAGGGGTTCTCCCTGCAACCAGGTCCAAACTGTTGCCAGTCCAGCTTTGATGCCAGTCCATGCCTCCAGTAGTGTCCTAACAGCTACCCCATCTCAGCTCTGCAAAGCTTCACCTCAAAGTCCAGGTAGCAGAGGCCAGACTAAAGCCTCACCCTAAGGTAGAAGCTGCCAATGTCCTGCTGCCCTTCAAGACACCCTTAAGCTGTGGACATAAACTCCTCCAAAATGTCTCTTCCCTCCCTGACTTCCCATCTGCCACTGCACCAAACCCTTCATGCGCTTCATCAGCTCCTCTCTGCCGTGAAGCAACTGGAGCACACACGAGTGCCTTCTGCTCCATGGCCCACCCAGCACCAGGGCTGCTCAGCTCTCAGCCCCACAGACTCCTGCTCCAGCGCCCTGGCTCAGCTTCTTTTTCTTCCATGCCCAGGCTCAGATTCGCTATCTTCTAGCTCCATTCCCAAAGAACTCAGAGAAGTTCAAGGAGCATCCAAGTGAGACACCCAAAAGCTGGGGCAGCCACCAAGCTGCTTCTCTGATCCCATCTGCTCCCCTTGTTCAACAGCCCTGCCGGTGCTGGGTGCTTTTGGACAGTTAAAAAGCAGTGTGGTCTCCAAGGACTGCTGCAGGATCAGGACCCTCAGGGCTGGGCGAGTGGAACTGTTTGGGGGCAGTGGGGTCTCCCACACAGCCACCACCGAGCTGCCACTAGGAAAATGCTGTCTCCTCTGGGCATGTTTTTGCTGATGAGGCCTTTCAGTTCCCCCCCTCGATTAGGGACAATGGAGGGTATTTCATCTGAATAACAACACAGTGGAGCAAACTATTAGTATGCTGAGGGGTTGGTTGGCATCAGGAGAAAAAGCTTCCTCCAGCCGACCCACAAGGGGCTGGAAAAATGGAAGTTTCCCAGAGGCAGAAGAAAAATAAGAGGCCCCGGAGAAGGGGGGCTTCAGAAGGGAAACCTTGCAGGGACAGAATGGAGTGGACAGACATAGTGGTAACCACGAGTGGGTTTGCCCCACGGTCACCTGTGGGACCATCCTAGGCTGGATGCCCTGGAAGGCTCCCTGGTTCATGAGGACTGCTGAGGAGGTAGAGATCCCACTCCTGAGGCTCAAGGGCAGTACATAAGGGTGCTTTCCTGGGGCTGCCATTTGCCTCCATGAGCTGAGCTTGCCTGCCATGGGAGAAGCCTACAGACACTGTGGGAGGCATCAGGTGGGCCACAGGAATGTCGGGGAGAGCCCTGAAATGGGGCAGCAGTTCACAGAGATGAGCACAGAGGTACAGCACAGCAAGGCTGGGGGACCCCCATCCTCAGGGGCATGCAACCTGTCTAACCAAGGCATTGTACCCAACCCCTGCTTGGAGTCAGGGCTGGAGCACAGATTCCTGTCCTGGCTTCTGTCCTGTGCCCAGGCTCCTGTGGACAGCAGCACTGTGCCCTTCTCCAGCACCTAGCTCAAACACCTCAAATTTATGGGTGAGCCTCAGGGCCTGGCAGCTGAACACTCGGCTTTGCTGGTGCCACTGAAAGGAGCTTTGGCACCACAGGGGGCTCCAGGACCATATCCCGCCTCCCACTGCATTGAAATCCCTGCAGCAAACAAAGAGACCCAGGAAATTAGAAGTGAGCTGAGAGAAAAGGGGCGACATGAGCATGTTCTGACACTGTCTCCTCCCAGCCCAGCTGGAGTGCAAGGAAATTGTCTCCTGTTCTTCTCCTCCCCTCCTTGTTTTCCATCCCACCATCCTCTTCTTTGCCCTTTCTCCATGATGCAGACCCAGCGGGGGACAAAGAGGGATCATCCAAGACATGGGAAGAATTTTCCCTCCCTCTTCTATCATTAGCAGCCACACTAACCTGCACTGGTGACAAGAACATCTCTTCCCACCCTGGGTTTCTCCCTGGCTGGCAGACACCTTCCATGACACCGTGTCTACCCCACGCACGTATACAGCACACGGATGAAATCTGGGACGCTTGAGGAGGCCTTGTAGCCTCTGCTGTGGGGCCTGGGAAGTCTTTCCAACATAATCCCCCTCCACCACCACTCCTGGACCTCCACCTCCCTCCTCCCTTTGTGGCTTTGCTCCAAAGGTGCCCTGAGGTGACAGTTCTCCAAGCCAACGACAGGTGTAAGCAGCCCTAAGCCCCAGTGCTCTCCGGAAGGATGCTCTTTGTGAAAGAAACCTCCCAAAATCTGTCCATCTTACCCCCTCCCCACAAAAATAATCATCTCAGATCAAAAACCGGAGCCGTCTGCTGACACTGTTTCCTTCGGCACCGGCACCCAGCTTTTGCTCTTATATTTTTCGGAGGGCAGGCTTCGACGCAGAGCTGACAGGCAGGAGCGCTCTGAGGCGAGTGCAGAAAGCCCAGGCCAATTAAGGCAGACAGGCAGTAGACACATCAGCTTTTATCTCGAGATCCAAGTACTCCATTCATCACCAGCACTGAAAGGTCTGCGGTTTATCAAATAAAATCACTGTCTCTCCCCCTCTCTTTAAAGCCAAACACATTGACTTGGGTGCTGGCTGTGACCTTATTTAACTGAACAGCTTTTCAAGGTTCCCCAGAAGGGGGGAAGGAGCCTTTTGAAGAGGCACCAGCCTCTGTTTGCCACTCCCCATTCATTAGCAGCAGCGAAGAAAAGCCCCTCACCCGTCCCTCGATGGGGTGGGGGAAATACATATTTAATTGGCTTAATCACTCTCGCACGGTGCTTCTTTGTGCTTCTTCCCATCCGCCAGAACCCGTGTGCTGCCCAAGACAGACAGACAGGCGGGTGGCCACTCTGCTGGTGGTTGTCACGCTCCAGCTCCGGACGTGACCCTTCAGCTGACCCTCGGCCGCCTTTATGGGCTGTTTCCTTTCATGCTGCCACGTCCTTTCGCAAACGCCCAACTTGGATGCTGTCTGCCACCACGCTTGGGTCTCCGAAGTGCCACCTCTCCCCCCACCCCAGCTGAGGATCTAGAGGCTGCCTTTTCCAGCCAGCTCCCGCACCAACTCTTCCCTGCAGCTCGTCATCACATTTTCTCCATCCCTCGTGACTGCCCATGGCACCAGTCAGGTTTACCTACCTGCTCTTTCCACCACCTCAGTAGCAAAGAGGTCTCTGTGTGTCAAAGACACCCCTTTTCCACAGCCAGCTGCTGTCAGTCATCTCTACACCCCACGAAGCATGGAAATCAATGTTCTGGCTCACCGCCATCCTCAGGGATGCTGATGCCCCTCCAGACCCAGCTTGTCTAGACACAGACTGAAACAGAGAGCAGCTACACTGCTCCAGACGCAGGATCATGTCCCCAGAGCCCAGCACAAGTGAAAAATGCCATTTTTCAGCTGCTTGGCACAGTTGTGTGCCGAGGGACCCAACAACAACAGGGTAGCCAGAAGAGATCCCAAATTGCCATCTCCCATGGGGCCGCTGTGAAGGGCAGGAACCAGCTGGGGAACCAGGATGGCTCCAGGCAGGGGTAACCACAAGCAGGGCCTTCACAGCACTCAGCAGGCTCTGTCTCTCCATTCTCCCTTCCTCATCTCTCCATCCTCCCTTCCTCTGAGGAGGCTCACAGCCTTAGCGTCTGGCAGGATTTTATAAATGCCGTCTCTGTCCGATGCTAATGAAAGCCTCTCAGACCCCCTGCTCTCTTTTTTGGCTACCAGATCAAGCCATCAATAGTTAAAGACCAAGCAAAGCAATTCCCTTTTCTACTCTGCATGTTAAAAATCCTTTTGGCCAGACTAATTATCATAGGAGAAATAAACTAGGTGGTTTGGGGGGAATAGACAGTGACAACGTCCCCTCCCCAGCTAAGCCAATCACACTCACAACTCCAGGGATCTTTGCTGAGATAGTCTCGCCTACGATACAGCCTGCTTAGCGCTAAAATATGAATGTCACCTTTATGGATCAATTATAAAAACCCCCTTCATCTGTGCTCAGCTGCCCAGTTCTTGGGGAGACCGTGGAGGAGAGCTAGCAGGCTGCAAGATGCAAGGGGAGAAGCCATCATGGAGGCTTGATTTACCTTTTAAGTATACACACATCAGCATCATCCCTAAATCCCGAGTCTGTGGGATTTGGTTGGTTTATACTGTTGTATTTTTTAAAAAACAGAATAGCACCTGTTCAAAGACCCAGCACACACGTCCCCGTCTGCGCCCTTCCTTCCTCCTTTGTGGATCTAACTAGCAATCCGCAGGAATGAATAGCCAGTCCCAAAGAAACCCCAATCTAAGCCCTCGTCGTTAGCAGCCTGCTCTAATAGGATAGATTTTGTTTTATAAGCTGCCTTCCTCCCTCCACGGCGAGTGGAGAGCTGGGTCACAGCTCATCTCAGCTCTCCACAGCAAAAGCCCTGCTATTTGCCCCGCAGCCAAAGCCAACGTGCACACCGCTCCCACACCCCCAGAGGAGTTATTGTTCCTGGGGCTGGCAGGGAATAACCGAACTGGAGGAGGGACGTTGAGCTTCACTCTCGCACCTCTCCGCAGTCAAAGGAAAAGAATGAAAGGCGATGCGTGAAGTTCAGCCTCCAGCTACAATAGCCCGGGCAAGCTGGATGGCCATTGTGCCTCTTCTTACCTCTTTAGCTGTGACGGGCTCCCTGGAGCTGTGCTCTGCAATGCATCGGGGCTCAGCAGGGCGGAAGGCTCCTCCACTACCTTGTGAGGAGCAGCGGTCTTGCCTGCAGCCCGGTTCTGTGGGGTTTTCTCCGGCTGCCTGCCTGCCTAGTGGCTGCCTGCTGATGGATCTGCGGTGTCTGATGTGTGTATGATGTGCGCCCCGCACACACAGGCATCCACACGCCTTCCCCTTGACGTCAGGACCAGGCCAGGGGGAGCAGGCAGGTGGGAGGGATCAGTCTGGTCATTTCTGAGCTAAGCTTATCGGGGGCCAGAGGAGACGAGGGTCAGCCCCGGATGGGCTGCATTGCTCTGGTTACGCAAGGTGACGCAGGATAGTGGCATGGCTGGACATAACGGGGTGGTGAGGACAGCGAGACAGTGGAGTGGGAAGGCATTGGGGAGGGGGATGGGGCCAGGAGGCCAGGACTGAAAGAGGAGGGGACCCCGTGACAGGTCAGACCTCTTCCCTGCCACCGTAAGTCCTGCTGCTGCAGCTGTTCTCTTCACCTGTCCAAGCCTGCAGCCCCCCCAGCACCCATGGGTGCATGTGAGGCCCATGCCACAAATCCACACCACTGCCCACTGCTCTGGGCACACAAAGGTCACACAACCAGGTGCTTTCTAAGGGTCTTATTCCTAGCAGTGCACTGTGTAAGCCCCCCGGCCCCAAAAGATCTTTCCTTTCTGCTTCCCTCTGTGCTGCCTCATCCATGCTCTGGAGATCCATCATCGCAGGCAGAGGCAACATTATAAATCGGCCCAAGACTTCTTCTCTTGGGGGTACAGGGCAATGTGAGGAGAACAGGAATCAATTGTTTGCCAAGTCCTCTGGGAATAGGGTGAGGAGTAATGGGGCTTAAATTGCAAGGAGCTAGATGGATGCCAGATATTAGGAAACACTTTCCAGCAGGACAGACAGTTAATTACTCAAGTCGGTTGCCTGGGGGAGCACTGCAGTCTCCACCACTGGAGGTTTTTAACAACAGGCTGGGTAGGAGTTTCTTGTGGGGGGCAGGGAATTTAGGTGATACCAACTGCACTTTGGTGTAGAAGGGTGAACCATGCTGGCAACTTACAACACAGATCCCCTGTGATCCTGGTGTAAAGCTAACAAGAAATCCAAAACAGTGTGGAACAGCACTGGAGCTACAGGGAGCTGTCATGGGTGTCTTGTGATGGGAGCTGTAGGCTGGTTTTTGTTTTCAAATTATGATCTTACTTCTTTCTCTTCTAAGTGCCCCAAAACAATGATGCCAAGCAGACCTGATGACACCCAGGACTACAAGATGGTGTATGAACTGTGTGGCAAACATTGAGGCATGGTGCAGAGTCCAGAAGCAAAGTCACAACTGCTCCACCTGGCTGAACCCATCCAGGTAGCTGGTGTTGATCCATGGCTGTCCCCAGGGCTTTGGCAGAGGGACTCATTGTGTCACTCCTGTCAATGAGCAGGAAAAGGCTCTGCACACAGGAGAGACCAGCCTATGGCAAGACCATCAAGAAGTACTGAAATTGTAAGTGCCAGTGGGTTCTGCTGTTGGACATCACACTCTGCAGGTTTTGAAAGCCCCATCCATCTCGTATAGATAACACAAGGTATCTGTGATCTCTGAATTCTATGATTCTATCACAGAATTGTATGATTCCACCATAGAATCACAGAATGGATTGGGTTGAAAGGGACCTCCAAAGGTCATCTAATCCAACACCACCACCTCACCCCACCCCACCCCCAAAAAGCAGGGACATCACTCACTGGACCAGACTGCCCACTGCTGCTTTAAGCCTGACCTTGAATGTCTCCAGGGATGGGGCCTCCACCACCTCTCTCAGCAACCTATTGCTGCAACCCACCACCCTCAGATTAAAGAAATTTCTCTTAATGTCCAATCTAAATCCAGTTTAGAACCACTACGCCTCATCCTATTGTTACATGCCCTATTGAATAGCTCTTCCCCAGTCTACTCTTCAAAACTTTGCTAAAGAAGGGGAGGAGGCACCCAGCCAGCTCTAAGTCTCCACTTCGAGTTTCTCCTGAGATTTCCTATTCTCTTCTTGTGGACAGCTCAATCCATCCAGACCAGAAGGAGGCCAGAAGAAAGCTGGGGGTGTGAGGTGTGGGCATGCCACCACCTTCCCTGAACACTCACGTAACATTTGCACATTGAATAAACAAATACTGTACTTCCCCACCTGAGTTTTTGTCCATGTAGTCAGCCACAAGCTTTGAACAATACAAACTGAAGAGAGATGATGCATGCCAGACCCTGACTCTCCTACATAGTCACTAAAAGGTCTTGATGGAAAAGTCATGGGCAACTCAAAGCATCTTTGGCTAGAAGGTGGCTCTGGGCATGAGCTGCAGCAGAGGAGGCAGAGAGTCTAAAGCATGCAAGAATGATAAAAGGAGAAGAGGGGAAGCTTTGATCAAACAGAGTGGGTGTAGGGGTGGCAGAGATGCCTGCAGAGACGGAAGCAAAGGCAGGAGGAGTGTGGAGGACTTTGTATGTGAGAAGATACATAATTCCTTTTGGAGTCAATCAAAGGAGGGCCAAAACAGTCTAGATGCAAATTAACTCACCTCCTCCAGCATCCCTGAGCCAGTTTTCCCCAGCAGACATAGGGGTGTGGGGGCAGAGATTTGAAACAAAAAAGTTTTGAGGGCTCCTTTCATTTTAATTCCAGTTTCTGAGCCCTCGGGTAACTTTAAATGATATTTCAAGTTTTCCTGTACAATGGTGAGAATGAAGAACATTCAGGATTTACTCTGAGGGACAGAAAAACCCCTGTACAGTCTCCTGAGTCCAGCAGCTGAAGCTTTGAAAAAAGAGCAATCAAAAACCATGTTCCAAAATGTTGGAAAAGCCCCAACACTGCTGAGAGAGACTCTAGAGGCTTTATGGTTGTGTGTGGAAAGGAGTGGATATGCATTGTGTCACTACTACTGGGACAAAAAGAGACCACTCCGTGAAAACAAGGCTGTTCACAGCCTCCAACACTAAGGTTACTTAGCTGTAGTAGTTACACAGGGTAACTGAGCGCTGTCAGTAGCTGAGCTGAGACAACACCCATGTTCTACAGGGCAAGGTTTGGCTTTCACATACATTTTTATGTTGGGGATGGTGTTTATGAAAGAAGGAGCTTCTCCAGGGAGGAGGTAATGGTGGTTACCTAGGTAGTAGCTGAGCAACATCTGTCATGTCTTTATAAAGGCTCAGGCACAAACCGCTTGTGATCAGTGGGGAGTTACCTGCAGAAGGTGCAAGTGGCTATCCTTCTCCACAGCCTGTGATGTTACTGGTGGAGTCTGAGAAACTGCTAGTCAGACTCTGATTTGGTAGTGTTTGTAGCCTGGTATCTAAGGCAGTGAGGCTCATCCAACACTGCCATCACCAGATTTCTCTCCACACATTTCAGTTCTGTTTCCTCAGAGTAGTTCCAAAGTACCTGAAAATCTCAACAAAATATGCAGCTGGGTAGGGCAGAAGTTTTGAGGGGCTGCAGATCAGGCTGAGGGGGCATGCACCTGCTTTAGATTGGGTACCCATCAACCCCTGATGGCTTGTCCAATGGAAATGTGAAAAATACTAGCTCAAGGACAGACTAGAAGTGCAAGTGGGATATGACTCTTCCCTCCACCTACTATTCCTTCAAACCTTACACTTTTCATACACAAAAGCATCCAGAATGGTAACCTTGCCGACAGCAACACTAACTTCCACCTCATGTGATACCAAGGCTATTTCTTCCTCCACCATCAGAATAGGGTCAGAGCCAGGCACAATTCTGTCTCTCATGAATCCTGCACTCCAGCCAAAAGTCAAACCTTGCACTGCCAGACTGCATGAGTCCAGGACAGAACAGCAAGGGATGTAGCAGGTGTGCCAGCAAAACTGTGCTGTGCCAAGATTAGTGCAGCTGTGACTAGGAGAAAGGAGCCTTTTTAAGGCTCCCTGAAGTAGGACGAGAAGAGCAAGAAACTCTGGAAATTTGGGTTGAGGTGTTCTGATACAGTGGTGTCTGCTGCGTTGACAGAGAAGCTCCTTGCTGAGACAGTGGATACTGCTCTGAGAAAAACAGCTCTCTTCTCTGGGGACAGGGAAAAACTTGTTCCTGGGCCCCCCATTTAATATAAACACAACGAACATGGGCACGCTGATGATATTTATTTTAAAAAGAACAGTGCAACCCAACAGGCCCTGGTAAACCAGGGGCAACTGCAAAGAGACCAGAAACTCCTTGACCAAGGCAGGTATATTGCTAATGAGGCCTAGCTACAGTATTTCCAACCTTGTTTTCCCATTCCATTTCCCAGATAGCTGAAAATGTAGTGATTTCTTATCTGAAACGCTCATTACCGTCCCACTATGCGCTGCTGGGGGTGTGTGTGGGGGCTGACATACTTAGCCTCTGCATCAAAGCCATTATGCTGACAGTGCAGTTGTGACTGACAGGCAGAGCTGTTTGTTTCTCCTGGTGAATCTTTTTTTAAACACACTTCAAACACCCTCCTTTCATTCCCCCTCCCCCATCCCCCTCCAGACATTAGCACACACTGGCTTGTTTCCTACCCTCCCTTCATGCTACTTTCCTTGCTGCACAACACACCAAGGCCTGCAAAGTCACACCACCAAACCATTGGGAATATTCTCTTTAATTAACAGTCAGAATAAATTATCCCAGCTCAGTGTGATGCCAATTTGTACCTGATAATCACCTTGACCTAAGAATTGGGCAGTCGCCAGTACAAAGAGCATCCTCCAGGCACAAAAGGGCTGTGACTCCGACTGGGGATATGCATAAGCTGTATAGGCAAGCAAATTATTGAAGTATTTGATTGCAGAGGGGCAAACCTCTGCCACCCCGTCAGGATTTAGGAGAAATGAACAGCAGTTGTGAGCTGCTTCAGTCACATCAGCTGCAGCTCAAAAACCACTGCCCAGCTAGAATGAGGGCCAAGCAGAAGAGAGCCCTACACAACCCAACTGCAGAGACCTCGCCATGTTTTTACTGACCAGACCCACCCCCTCCTCACCGGTACCCGGCCCCGCCTTGAGGAGGGACAAAATGGCTGCCGAGGGGCGGGGCGCCCTGCCCTGTGCTGCGCTGCGCGATAGGGTTCCGCCTCACGTCAATCAGGACGCGAGGAACGGCGATTGGCTGAAGCGCCGGAAGTGCTGCTTCGGGGGCGCCAGGGGGCTGGGGTAGGCGCGGTGGTAGTAGCTGCCGCCGCCGCCGCCGCCGCAACCGTTCTCGAGTGGAGTGGCCTCGAGTCGCTTGTTTTGGCCTATCTCTTGCTCTCCGTGCTTTCCTATCTCCCTACATCAGTGGCTGCCGCCTTCCTGCCCCGCTTCCCGGCAGCGTGGCCACCGTTAGCCTCTCCACCCTCCGCAAGGGCCGTAGCGTGACTGCCTTCAACTCCTTCCCCCACGCTTCAGTCCTTCCCTCTCATCACGCTGTAACTGGGCTCTGCCTCGCCGACTCCCCTGCGGGGTGCTGGGGTGGCTGATCAGGTCCGTCCCACAGCAGTTGTTAAGGGGCCGTAGTTGCCTTTTGTAGATCTCCGGTTCTTGAGGCTCACGGCACCATGTTTGTGCTGGTGGAGATGACTGACACGGTGAGAACCCCTCCCTGGCAGTTTGAGAGGAAGCTGAACGAATCCATTGCTGAAGAGTTAAACAAGAAATTGGCCAACAAGGTAAAGCGTGGGTCATGTGTAGATTGGTGCAGGTGTCATAGCATCCCCGAGTGGGGCTTCATTTGTTCTTAATGAGATGTGTGGGTGAGGTATCAGGATGGTTTAGATGTGAAGGCCATGCCCGGTGACTGAAATACCAGACTGACCAAAGCCACCTATCATCTCCAAGGGGACGTTCTGTTAATGGCTAATGCTGGGACGGAAAGATGCTGAGCTGCCAGATGGGGCAGAGAACCATTGGAGAGAAGCGAGAGTAACTGCTGTTTTGTGTGTAGAGTGACAATCCGAAATGCAGTGTGAAAAACAGATAGAAATTAATACATCCAGGTGTGGAAGAATTTTAGAAAAAATGGTGTAAGTAAACGTAAAACTAATACTGCAAGAGAAGGTGTCCATAGCTGACTTGGTCTGTGCTTTGAAATACAGCATGGCAGTAATAAGTTGGTCTTTGGTGCAGGGTATACAAAGTGTTCTCACAGACCAGGAGGTCACAGTTCCCTGCACTGCCCCTGTGATTAGCATACAGCTTTCAGTGGGAGGCAGGTGCAGAACTCAGAACCAGCTTATGAATGTGAAGAGAGCTCAAAAGAACAACCTAAAGCGATTGTGGGTTGTGAATAGCAGATTATAGAGATGGCAAAAGTCTTTTCTTTCTGATGACTGGTAGGTACCTCAAATGTTGTACGCTGTGGAGCCATCTCAAAAATAGAGAAACCAGGAGTGGTCATCACTCCCCAAGGCTAAAATAATTGAAGACAAAGGCAAGCTTAGAGGCTTCTGAGAGTGTAACTCGAGCAAAAAATAAGTTTAAGTTTAGGATAGGCTGTGGGGCTAAAGAGTGCTGCCTGTGGGCATTTGTTAACTCTGACAGTAACCCGAAGGATTCTTGTTTGTAGCAGTCTCTTTCCAATAGCAAGGAAAACACGTTCCCCTGTAACACTTGAATAACTTGGGAATGAGCCTACAATGCAGTGTGGTTGGGGCGGGGCTGCTGAAGGGAGTGTGTACCCCAACAGCCTCATGCCCATCTTCCATCCCCTGCCTTTGACAAGGTGTTTGTAGTGCATAAAGCTGACGGTTTACATGATTGAACCTAGTACGTTGCTTTATTTCTTGGTTTGAAATGATCTTTTTCTCTCTTGGGGCAGGTTGTATACAATGTTGGCCTCTGCATCTGCCTTTATGATATCACAAAGCTGGAAGATTCATACATATTCCCTGGAGATGGTGCGTCACACACCAAAGGTATTTATGCTAGCCCTCTGTTACATAGTTTTGCAATCAGCGTGGTGATCCAGAAATGTAAACTGAGTTATTAGTTATTAGGAAAAGTTATTAGGAAAAGTAAATTTAAAGCCAAGTGCGTAGACCTAAACTTTATATTAGGGAGGCATGCGGAACATGGCAAAAGCCTCTTCTTTGCCTTTTTTTGGGTACAGCTACAGCTGTAAGTGTCCAGTCCTTTTTGCCGTGCTCAGCAGTCCATCCATGTTGTACAGTTAGAGCTGTATAACCTACTTAACCAGAAAGGAGTTAATGGGTGGAAACGTGGATGCAGAAAAAAAAGTCGTATGAATGGTTTTGCTTTTGTCTTTTTCTTTTGGAAGCTTAATTTTCCTGAAGTAGAATGTTGAAATACGTTTCTACGTAAAACATTTGCACAGCATTTGATGCTGTTTTCTTAGCTGGAAGTGTTGCTGCCTTTTTCCTCGAGACTTAGACAGATCTGGTTCAACACACAATCAGGAATGACTAATTTCTCTACCCTGACTGTCGGCAAATCTCGGTAAAAGCTGGATGTAAAGGCACAAAAGCAAATCTCATATAATTTTTGAAGTTAAAAGTTTCTTTCAGTTGGGAAAAGATGTATTTTTCCAGTCTCATTCTTCAGTGTGGAAGTGTAGCTTGAGCAAATTAAATATATTCTGTTAGAAGGGAATTGGACTGACTGTGTGGAACTCCCCTTGTCTGAATTTTAACTCCAGTCAAACTTGCTCACTGCAATTGAAAGCCTCTCTAATACCAAAGGAGGATGGCAGGCTTTTCTGCTTCCTTTAATCTCCTTCCAGCTTCTTAACTTTGAATTACTCCTTGAACTGGAGAGAATATATTCACTCTGAATTTGGGAAAAAAGTCAGCTTTCAGACTCTGGTAGCACCTTGAGAAACCCCGCTGTGCCTGCTAGAAACTCTTTAATGCACTGCCTGCTTTTATAGAAAAGGGGAGCACCGAGTTAAAATGCTGTTCAATTTCTCATCAGATTTTGCGTAGCATTCCTAGCTAGAAACGTTTTATTTATCCTGGATGAAAACTCCAGTGATGTTAGAGAATCTTATTTCCTCTGATAATATCCAAAATCAAGTATTTAATTTAAAGAAAATGCAGCATTGCCACAAAGATCAAAGGTGCCGAAGTATTACAGGAAAGTGTAATCCCAGCTGATGCTCTTGGCTTTGAAGCTTGGGGCAGGAATGCTCACATCGTAACTTAAGCAGAGGGCCTGCTACATGGTCATCATCTTGCAGCTTCCTTTTGTGAACTTTAGCTCTTGCAAGATTGAAGAGCAGAGGACAGGATGCTGCTGATCGACCACTGTCAGAATTTGCACTAAAGAGTCAGGAATTGAAACTCTTCCATTTCTCTGCCTATTGGTTGCCTGTAAGGAAATAGTAACAGCAAGTGGGGAAGTGTTTTAACGGATGGATAGGATGTGGGATTGTATTTTAATGGCGGCCACCCTATGGGAGCAGTGTAGGTGACTAACGCAGACATAATGCTAATGATCTGTTTTCTTTTAAGTGCATTTCCGCTATGTGGTCTTCCATCCCTTCCTGGATGAGATCCTGATCGGACAGATTAAAAGCTGCAGCCAGGATGGTGTTCATGGTAAACCACAACTTTTAATGTTGGGGACACATGAGCCACAGAGCTCCTGGGTCTTTTGAGGTACTGTGAATTCAGGTTGAGTAGTGCTGTGTGCGGGCTGATTAGAAGCTCTTGCCACTAGCACTGCTTGAGCCTGAGGGTGGTTGGTAGTTTAGGCCTGGTAGCTTCTTCTGCTCTTGATGGTTTTGTCTGTGTTCCTTTTTCCATTTGTCAGTCATGTGCATGCTCAAGAAAAACAGGCAAGATGATCTCCAGCCAAGCTGGATTAATCTTCTTTCCATTAGCAGAACTTTTTTTAAAGTAGTCCATGTCAGCCTCTATTGGTCTGAGACACTGTGCAAATTAATGATCGTTTCCTGTACCTGAAAGCGTGTCAGAGAAACATCTTTGTGAGCACAAAGTGCCAGGAGATACATGGGATACATAACTGATGAGTTGCTTTTCTTTCTTGTAGGAGTCTTCTGTGCAAGGGAGGTCCTCTGCTCAGTTGTTAAGTTTGACCAATGAGATTATCTTGTGTGCATTTACTGCTGATTTGGGCATGTCCACTCCTTGATAAATTCAACATCACGAAAGCTCCAGGGGGAGGTGTGGGCTGTGCTAACGTTATACTGGTCTTTATTTAACATGCTGCATCTGTGATTTCTAAGCTCTTTTCTGTCGCAGACCTCTATAGCATCTGACTCATTTCTTGGAACGCTTTCATTGCCAGTCCTGCTCCAAACAACCTTTTCCTTTCCCAGCGGGCATGAAGACTGTGCCCTCTGTTGCTGTATGTCCTTTCAGCTGGGCAGTTGCTCTGCTGCCAACTGAAATTGAGCATTGTAGCTCAAAGAATAATTCCTGCATGATCTCGGATGTCCTTCCTGAAAGAGGAAGGAGAATGAGTGCAGGAATGCATTTTAGGAATTGCTGCAGTACACCATTTGCAGAGAATTGTTTCAGTCTTAATCAGATTATTTTCTCCACAGTTTCTATTGGATTCTTTGATGATATTATCATCCCACCAGAATCCCTGCAGCAGCCAGCTAAGTTGTATCCTTTGATCACCTTTGATAACTTTACTACTTCATTTCAAAAGATTGTGCAGTGCTGGCCCAACAGGCATTCACTGCAGCAACAATGAAGGTGCTCAGTGGCAGAAGCTAAGCCCTTGTGTTGGGCAAGTCCCGCAGACTGTTATCACAGCTAGACAGGCCTCACGCTTGTTAGGTTTTGCAGGATCATTGTGCCTGCTAATAGAAATGAATGCCCATGTCCCCCAAACGACTGCAGTGTAATCCCCGCCTCTAGTCTTGGCTGCTGTTGAAGACAGAATGTGGGTTTCACCACACTGTGTAATGTCTAGGTGCATGGTGTGTCTAATGTACTTGCTTGAGGTAGGTGAGGTGTTCTGGGTTTACTTGTTTGGGGGGGGTGTCTTTTTTATTGTTGGGGGTTTTTGGGGTGAGGGGAACCCCAGCTCTGCACAGCAGCATATGTTTTGAAGCAGAGACATCAGAAACAAGATGGGGACCCTAGGCTGCACAGGTCCTAGGACAGCGCATTATGCTTTGAGTAATCATTGTGAAAAGGCATTGAATTCAGTCTGTTCCCAGAATTGTCAGAAAGTGATTCATCAGGCAGAATGCTGTTTCCATCCTTAACCCTTGATGTGGCCAGCGATGAAGCAGAACAGGTGTGGGTGTGGGAATATGAGACAGAAGAAGGGGCCCATGACCTTTACATGGACATTGGAGAGGAAATCCGCTTTCGAGTTGTGGATGAAACATTTGTCGATACATCACCAACAGGTCCAAGCTCTGCAGAGGCTTCCACTTCAAATGCCACAGAGGAAATCCAAAAGAAAGAGGCTCCTTACACTCTTGTGGTAACTATATGCATAATTCATACAGCCTTGATTTATTTTGTGTCTGAAATAGCATCCCTTTCTCAAGTAACTGATTGGTTTAAGCTGATGGTGAAGCAGAGAGACAGAATGAAGGGAGTGGAAAAACGAAGAAGCAGGGTTGTTCTTGTGGTCACTGTTTGCTCTGTTTCCATTGGAACAGTGTGGTTGTTGGAGCTCCTCCTGGAAGGCTGTTTTAAAGTGGGGCGTGGGTGCAGGACCTGCAGGTAGGAGTGAGCACAAAAGGAGCTGGGAAAATCACCTCAAGCAGCTAAACATCCTTTCCCATGCAGTGGTTTGGCACAAGGCCCACAGTACGGCACAGGAGAAAGGTGTAAACCCATGGAAAGCTCTGCTGTGTGTTGGGACAGTCTGGAGGTGGAAGGGGCAAGCACTTAATTTTCAAGTGTTACGGAGGGTTGGAGGAGTCTGGGCAAGTGCTGGGCAGGCTCTGATAGGGGAAAAAAAGTGAGTACCATGACATGGGGGGGGTTTAATGTTACATGTTTTCTCCTGTATGCTCTGTGCAATCAGTGCTAACACACCAGTTTTGTGAACAGGGATCAATCAGTGAACCAGGCCTGGGCCTCCTGTCGTGGTGGACAAACAGTTAGCTGCAATCAGAGTCTGCTCTGCAGAAAATCTTTCCGGTGGATGTTTGGGGGATAATGGGATCCTGCTGGTGCCCATTCCCCTTCAGAAATTAGACCTGCCATTCTTTGTTTCCTCTTCAGCTTCCAACCTGCCAGATCGAGACAGTTGCTTTCAAGAAACATCTTCACTGATCTGTAGAAGTGAATTTACAGGCATAAAAAGCCTTGAGAGCAGCAGCAACAAACTCAGCTGGAGCTTTGGTCTCCTGCCCTGTAGGGGAGAACTGGGGAGGTCTTTACTTAATTAAAAAGGAAGTGACTTCAGTGGGTGAAAACAGGAGAGAATGCCTGTCAAGAAGCATTGCTTCCTTGTACTGGGAGCTTGGTCTCAGAGGTTTAGAAACCTGCTCTTCTTTTGAAGGTAACTGAGAAGAAACAGTAGAACGCTGGAGTTCAAGTAGAGGTGTGGTACTCTGGAGACCTGCAGAGTGCTGCTTCTGGGAGGGCAGGGGAGGTGATGGTAATACTCTGCTAAGGAGAGAAACTTAACCCGTGGGTTAAGTCAGTCAGAAAGGACAGTGTTTTACCCAAAAGTCACTTGGGCTCTGTGGAGGTGATCACTGGAAAGCTGCTTATGCCAAGTGGAAATACTTTGTTGGGTAGGCTGTATTTGATGCAGGAAATATGTAATTATGAGTTCAGATGGACCAAGACTGCTTTCAGCAAGCTCAGTGTTTGTTTGTGGGGGTGTGTTAATACCACAAATTGAATAAAGAGTAAAATCACACAGCCTGTGTTCCTGTGCAGCTTGGGGGAAACTATTAGTTTCCTTTCTAGCAGGAAGAAAAATGTTGCCTTCTGCAGTCCAGCTACTTGGATTTCACGAAGGGCAGACAGTGTTGACACCAGGGCTCTGCTCTACCAGCCAATAACAAACAATTGCCATCACCCTCCCTGACAGCAGAGAAAGAAAAGTGGGGGGAACAAAACAGAGTAAAATCTGTGCAGGGCCTCTTGCCAAGAGGGTGATGTTGCACACAATTCCAAAGCCAGCCACATTTGGCAGGAACGGGCTGTAATTCCCTGGGACAGTGCGTCTGCTTAACCTCCAACTGCAAAAACAAAGCCTGAGCCACCAGCGTTGTTAGCACCCTTTAATTCTGAACTGTTATTCCTGCTGCATTGCTCTAATTAAAAGGGAGCCTAGAATTCTTTAGGTTTGCATAGTAACAGAGGTCCATCTGCTCGCACAATAAGCTACTGATGTCAACCCTGGAGCGGCAGTGCTCAGACACAGCATCATCTAATTATAGTGGAAACAAACTGTTTGCAGATAAACTCCTACTGCTTGTATGGGTGGGAGAGTTGGGTGAAGCAAGTCAGAGCCTGAGCCAGCAAGGCTTCCACAGGCTGTTCTGGGGCAGTGCCTGGGCAGGGAGAACAAAACCAGCCCAGGTGCCTCCAACTAGCTGTTATGCCCAGCTCCTCTGTGCAGGGTCAGAGCCCCCAAGCATAGGGCAAGGTATCAGCTGCACAACATGAATTGCTGTTACAAGGAGGTACACCCCACCCTCCATCTTCTAGGGATGATAAGGCAAGCTGTACCTGAGGAAACCTTGCTGCAGGGTGCTGGGGAAGCACAAATCACTCACTGGCTCCTTTGGAGTTGGTCAGTGTTACAGTAGCAACACAGTTGCCTTGGAGAGGAACCTAGCAAGCTGGGAAGGTGGTGATGGTCATAAGTGAATGCTGCAGCAGGTTAATGTCAAGGGATAAACAAGACACCTGGGAGGGTTCTTTTTGTATCATAAGATTTAGTTTGGTTTATTGTTTCATAGAGCTGTTATTTACAGAGTAAGAACTCCCATGTTGCCAAAAAGTTTGTTCTTTCCCACACATCAACAGCGATGGGAAGCAGAGGCTGAGGAGCAGGACTATGAACATAACAACTCAAGGCAGAAGAGATGGTCACATTCTTTATTGTCATTTTATTTCTTTACTGATGACTAAAGTGAATGGGTAGAAAACAACCAATGAGCAGACAAACCTGCTTTTAGCTGGTTATTTCCCAATATAAATGACTGGGACAACCAAAATTGAGCCAGAATAGAAAAAAAAGGGAGCTGGGTAATTTAAAAGACAAAAGTAAGCCTAGCTGCACTCCCTTTTCATAGTGTCAGTGAAGAGGAAGTACCATAACAAAAAGGAAGCTATGGTTACATTTGATCAGACATTTATTCCAACAACAGGCATGGAATTGCACTTTTATGAAAATGCCAAAGCTGAATCGAGTCCAGTGCACTGGGGGCAGTGTGCGTGCTTAGCTTGACTTCTGCTGCAGCTCCTTCATTCTGTTCAGGGCACTGCCAGCCTGAAACCACTCTATCTGCGACTCGTTGAAGGTGTGGTTCAGCATGATTGTTTCTTGGCTCCCGTTGGGATGCTTGATGATGCATTTCAGAGGCTACAGGAAGAAGACAGGTTTTTATTTCCCCTCCTCTTTCAAAGGAAAAAGCTAACTGACGTTTCTCACAAGAAAACTCCTGCATGTTTAAAGGGTTCAAAATGGAAAATCCTAGCTCCTACAGGGACAGTCAGAACACAGAAGTGTGGACACAGTTCCTTCTGGGGAGCACTCACGCTTAAGGCAGCAAGTTCAGAAATTCAGAATATCATGGGGGTCTTCATAACTGTTCAGTCAGATGACTCAATTCTGACTTGTTCTCTAGCCCACTCTCCCAGAACTGCCCATGGGTGCCTGTGCTGCGTCAGGCCTCAGGCACAAACTTGGCATCATTTCCCACCAGCAGCATGCCCCTGCTCCTCAAATGCAGTGGCACCCTGACAGTTACCTTTCCAGGTGCAAAGTCTTTCAGCCCCACAATGCTCAGCTTGTCCACAGGATGAATCTTGTTGTAGTCTGCTGGATCAGCAAAAGTGAGGGGCAGTAGACCCTGCTTCTTCAGATTGGTTTCTGCAGAGAGAAGGCACTGAGAATGCTGGTAACACCACAGGGCAGGGGATCAAGACTGCCTCCTCAGAGTTAGGATTTCGTTCAGCAACAATAACTATCATTGTAGCAAGACCTACTGTCTGTGCTGTATCTAACTAGATGTTTAACGGGAATCCTGATGAGGGGCCTTGTGATTCCACCCAAGCCAAACACATCCTGTTTACACTCACCACGGGGGGAAAGTGTGACTCACCGTGGATCCTGGCAAAGCTCTTGGTGATGATGACCCTGCCCCCTAAGTGACGGGGCTCCAATGCTGCATGCTCCCGGCTTGATCCCTCACCGTAGTTCTCATCTCCGATAACTGCCCACTTGACACCCATTTTCTGTGAGAGTAGAAACAGATTTACATTTCCGCAGTCACTCAAGTGAGGAATTAACAACAAATACCCACCCACACATTGAGTTTCAGTGCTACGCTACTGTGGTGGCTGTGCTGTGACACCTTTTCCCAGAGAGAAGTAAAGGAATTAAGTAATTCACAGCAGTTAGGCACTGCCATGCTTTGCTGGCATGGGCTCAGGAGGAATGCCTGTAGGATTCAGAGCAAATCCTTGCTGTCATCTTTCCTTCTGTGGTCCTGTGCCAGAGATGCACTCACACCAGCCGTGATCCCTGCTCTACTTCTGGAAGCAATATGGAAAACTTCATCTACTGAAGAACAACCTGATACCACTGCCAAGCTGTCCAGAGGGTAAAAGGACATTTCGTGAGATTCTAAGCCAAGTGTAAAGGAAGGCAATAAGATGAGAATTTATTTAAACACTAGACTACTCATGGGTGAAACACTGCAGGAGGTGAGTTTCTGCTGCAGACTGATGACATCTACACCTTATAAGGTACACAGTGCCTAAAGGATCTCTTCCCCTTTTGTCTCTGATGTCTGGTCCCCTCTGGGTTACAAGATTCTCCTCCCTCTTCTCTGTGGCAGGTAGGCTACAGGAACTATTATCTTCAGATTAAATCCCAAGAAACAGCCTCAAAGCTAACTGAATTCACAGCTGCTCTAACTTGAGAGCAGGAGGGAGAGATCCTCGGACTTGGCAGACTACCCAAAGTGGAGACATCCTCTTCAAAGAGATGTGCCAGGGGAAAGTCTCACCTTGTAGTAACGGGCTGTGTCTGGGACTGGCCCAAACTCCTGGGTTAATGCATTCCTCACAGAGTTGGCTTTGCCATTTTCAATGTTGATGGCGCCGATGAGTAGGTTGTTGGAGATGTTGTCTAGATGGCCACGGAATTTGAGCCAAGGACCAGCAGCAGAAATATGGTCAGTGGTGCACTTCCCTTTTACCTAAAGCGTAGTACAAGAATGTCTTAGAATGGACCCGTCACTTGATCTTTCCTCAACACATTTAAAAAGAGATGTGAGGATCCTTCACAATAAAAAGCGTAAACCCAAGACAATGGCATGTTACAGAATCCAGGCACTCTATGGCAGAACAGTGTTCATTCTGCATCGTTGAGTAAGATGAAGCACCCGCTCCAAAGAGTAAATCACAAAAACAGCATGTCCTCAACTTCCCTCAGCAGCAGGTTCTTCAGGTACAAAAAACTACTAAGACCTTCCTGCTGCAGTGCAGCCTCCTGCTGGAGTGTTCAGCAAGGTACCCAAAGTGTTTCTTCCAAGTTTCCAATCTGTGCAAAAGCCTTGTCAGTTCCTAGGAACAGAATTCCCAACCAGAGATCATGGCCTTTAACTGGAAGTCCCAAACTGCCTACACAACAACTGTATCAAAAACTCGGGCACAGCTCAGTGTGGCCCGAGGAATCAGCAATGTTCCAGGAGGTCAGTTCTCAAGCGATTGTATTTCAGAGCCCACCACTAAACTTTTCACCCTGTTAACTCCCCAGCGGCAGTGAAATCACCGTCTTTCTTAAATTCACAATACTTAAATATCTCTACGTGTCTATAAATGCATCTCAGGAAAGTTACTAGAGATGCTCGTTAAAGAATTCATCCACCTTCCCCCTGCAGGTTCCAACTGGGGCAAACTCCACAGACTGCATGGTATGGGTACAATCACATTACACGGTATGACAAGCTTCATTTTTCATGCTATTAGTTAACCACTAAGCTCAGAGGAGGAAAGTCTCTAGTTAGAGAAAAATATCAGAAGGAAATCCCTGGAAGGAAGGAAGACCCCTGCTTCACTTGCCATAACAACACTTGTATGGGAGGGAATCACAAACAGATCAAAGGCATATGCGAAGCTTGTAGCAATTGCTGTGCAAACCCCTGTTTGAGCAGTCCCATCACGGCTGGTGTTGCCCTTCGTCATTCCTCACCTTGATGAGGATCAGCATATCCTCTAGATCCTTGCCATCCCACTTATCGAAGGGCTCAAGAAGTTGGAGGCGCTGGCTGGTGGGGCTCACATCCACATGTTGCCCACTGCCATCCTTGGGAGGGTATTGATAGGTGTCCTGTCCTGGGTCAAACTCCTTCCAAAGAAGAAATTAAAATCATCAGCCTCAGCCAACCATATCAGCAGAGGAAGAGAACAACCCAATACAGGCATCTGCACCTGTTCTAGCTTTAGCACTAAGGAAGAGGTCAGTGCATGGAAGTATCCTTGCTACTATAAAACACCCCTAGTGACAGACTTTCCAGCCCCCTCTGCCTCCAGAATATGCAGTTACCAGCTTGGGCAGTTCATCTGCGTCGGGTGCTTCTAGTTTGAACTTTTTCCCATCTGCTCCTGTCAGGAAATCTGTCTCAGGGTTAAATTTCAGGGTGCCAGCAATAGACAGGGCTGTGACAATCTGAGAAAAAAAGCCAAACCACATTTTAAGACATATCCTACCGCATATCCTTTAATTTCAAAGTCCTACACCTAACAGTCTCAAAGCAAACTTCACTGGGTCTCTTCCACAGACAGAGGAATTAGCTCTCAGAACACCTTGAACTATTCCATGGCTTCTCTCTGGGCTGTTTCTTACCTCTGGAGAGGTCACAAACGCATGAGTCTCTGGATTGGCATCATTGCGACCTGTGAAGTTCCGGTTGTAGGATGTAACTATTGTGTTTTTCTCTCCTTTCTTGATGTCTTTCCTGTGAAAGAAAAATCACGCTCATCAAATCCAGAGGAAATGTTGCTTCTAGGTGGCTCACTGCTTGTTGCAAGCCCCCAGTTTGGTACTGGTAGTAACCACTAACTTTTGGAAACATGAATCAGTGCCTGGACATGTTTTTCTCCCTCAAAACCAAGGACAGTGCAGAACCAAACCAGACACTGACTTCCTGGAGTAATTTTATAGCACACAATGTGCACCACTGAACCATGTAAATAATCATCAGCTTAGCACATTGCCTTTGGACATCTCATAATAGGCAATGACCAAGCCACACACAGAGATATCTCCCAACCCTTCTACTGGGAATCTTCTTGTCTGCCACTCCAATGACTGAACTTGGTCTCATTAACATTTTCCTTTTAAAATTAAAAAGACCACAAAAACTCCATCCAGTCCACTCTCTCACAGATAGCAAATCTCTCTCCTCATTTTTTGCCTGCTGAAAGAAGCCTTCAGGAGTGGCCGTAGTTGCAGCCATTCCACAGCTTCTTTCATTTAAGGGCTCTACTTCTCCAGTAGTGGCTATCAGACAGCTAGGGCCAATGGGATCTACACATTTAATTCCCAGTGTGATATATTCACAATTGAATTTGGCTACACAAAGCACTTCAGAAGCAAAAAAGATACAAAGCTACAGCAGGATCTGCCTTTTACTTTACCTGTCCCACTGGCCAATGCATGGCCCACAAGCGTTAGCAAGAACCAGCCCTCCAACATCTCTCAGGATTTGTGCCTGGGGGCAGAGAACAACTTTGTTACTTCTAGAAAGTTACTGGAAAATCTTCATGGGAAGAGCACACCCATCTTCTAACAGAAAGCACCACATCTGAGATGATGTGTCTCCTTGTTTCACTTGCAAGTTTTCAGTCACTTTTATACACCAGGTAGAGGTTGATCCCAGTAAAGCTGTAAGCTAACACTGGGGAAAACCACAGGGTGACTTGCCATGATGGTCCCATTCTCTCCCTACTTCAACCTGAGCAATCCAGCCGTTTGGTATTTGACTGAAGGGCAGTGTTTGGTTTGACTAATATCCTACACACCTCCTGTCCCATCAAGAGAATGCTGGTGACAGGGCAGCATGTGGGTGTCTGCCCAGTCCCTTCTGCAAGTGATTCTGTTAAGGCAGCTGTTAAGGAAAGGTAGGAGTGTGGCATTGTTTAGAGGAGGCATTAAGCACTGGCTGGACATACATTACACTGTGACAGCACCTAACATTTACTAAATATTAGAATTAATTGAGCCATAATTTTCTGCACATGAGGGGGGACAACATAAGCAATGATTCCTCTACAGAAACACTCATTTTAAATCAAGTATGAGTCTTGCACTAAGTTTAGTCTATGCGGGGAACAACCTTCCAATAAGGGGCTTGCTCACATCCTGGACTATTCCTAAAGGAGAAAGCTGGATTGCAGGTGAGTGCTAGATCCTCATCGGCCATGGCCATTCACAGTACCCCAGGAGGAGATGGCACAACAGGACATGCCGTTACATCCTCAGGGTCCCAATCCTGATAAGTGTCTAGTCTAAATCCCATTCTCATATGCACAGGCAGGGAAGATACTGGGTCAAAACACTGTCAAGGTTACGGTGAGACCCACAGGTACAGTAACACAAGCCTGCTTACTATATCAGTCATTACTCCTCTATGACAAACAAAGATTAAGGACTTCCACTAGTTACCTCCAAACTCCTGAATACTATCGGGAAGAGGGTTTAACACTGTCTGGAAGCATAAGGAGCATCCATACTCACATAACCGTCTCTTTCAATGGTGGCACGGATTTGCTCTGAGCCTGGTGTGATCGTAAACTTAGACTTGCATTTCAGCCCATGTGCTAGTGCCTGTTTTGCCACTGCTGCAGAGCGTCCCATGTCCTCATAGCTGGAATTTGTGCAGCTGCCAATCAAGCCTGCAGTGTTTGACAGAAAAAGGAAAGTAGTTACTGTAGCCCTGCTTCTAGGAAGCTTCTCCCTGACACACCTGAAAACAGTTTCAGGTGCTAACACTGCCACGTCTTCCACTCTAGTCACAAGCAATCTCTTGTCCAACTTCGGGAGGCTGCACAGTCACCCTGCATCTGGTCACCAGTTTGCTCATTGTTTTACATGCTCCAAGCATCACCTCTGGTTAAGCAAATTACCACACAGCTATTGTCTCACAAAGACTGAAAAACCTTAAAAACAGGATGGCAAGAAATGGAGGAAGTGATGAAAGGAAAGCATCCTTTGTTATGGCATGAAGACCATAAGGGCATCCTGACAGTATTCCAGTACTAACCAGGAAAAAAATTCTCTCCCAGTTACAACTGCTCTTGATATTGTTCGTAAGACTATCGAATAACACATTTCCCACCTGGGATGTGTGGCCTTTACAATGTATTTGCACTCTTTTCATTCCCACAGTGAATAGCTTCTGTAAAAAGCCAGATAACAGGTTACCATCCCCGTAAGTGTGTAAGTATGTAAGCCTGACCTTTAGGACAGCAAACACTAACTTTACTGTGTCCTGACAGCTCATCAGCCAACTGCTAGGAAAACAGACCATCAGGTTCCTCATTGATCTTTCCAACAGACAAATCCAGCTGCTGGATTTGTCAATAAAATTGCTCTTCAATGGGTAACACTCCCGTCAACCCAGCAATTCAAAAGTTTCCAACAAGGAAAAAACCCAGTTTGTCCATGAGATTAAAATTTCTCCAGCTATTCCAGATCTCATCCCACACAGCTGACCCAGGTGGCCACTACTCTTTGCAGCAAAATAATATGGCCTTGAAGTAATGACACTGCAGCAAAGTCAAAGGATACACAGCATCAGTTAAAGGATTGGATCCCAAGCTATGCAACCAACCACTTATCCCAGACAGCAACATTTATGCCACAAGGATGAAAACAGAGGAAAGAGCAAATGCTACCCACCAACTCTGATATCAATAGGCCAGCCTTCCTTTTCTGCCACAGCACCAATATCTGACACAGGATGCGCCAGGTCTGGTGTGAAAGGTCCATTGATATGCGGTTTCAGCTTTAAGAAACAAAGTCAGAAATTACAGTGGCCAAGAGAAACCCTAAAACACAGCAGTAAATAAATCCCTTTCATAGTTCTATCTGAAAGCTGTTTAAATAGGATTCTCCTATACAAACACCAGAGCAGGAGAGGTCAGTGAAGCAGACCTGAGCGCTTGTTACACGTTCTAGCAATGCCAGGGGTGTTGCATCAAACTCCTAGCTTGGTCCACAGTCACAAAATCAGAATCACATCACAACATCCAAGATGGCAAGCATGAAAGAAGCCTTACTTCACTGAGGTTGATCTCTATGACCTGGTCATACTGACAACCAGAATCCGGTACCAAGTGTTGCTTGAATTCATCAGCCAGTGCAGCTATGTCTGGAATACAAAAGGAGAACTCAAAAACGTAGCAAATATGAGGGGGGAAAAAACTTGGAACAGCTAAACACAGGGGAGCCACCAAATAATTCCCCAGTCACTTCATCCACAGATTTTTCTGCTTCTACCAGAAGATCAATGCAAGGTCAGAAGTTACATCAGACACCGTAGTAGGAGGATGCTGCTCCCAGAACACACCTTCAATTAAACACACACTTCTACCCACTTCAAGTGCTAAACCCTCTTACCAGCTCGCCCAGTCTTGCCCAAGTATTTCTTCATCCTTTCATTGTAAGGGAAAATCGATGTGGTAGCTCCAATTTCAGCTCCCATGTTACAGATAGTTGCCATTCCTAGAAGAGGAGTGGGAGAAGAGACCACAGGGGAAATGAGACATTCCAAGGCCATTCAGTTCTTCAAAAGGCAGTTTCCCAGAAAAGACAGCAAAGCCAAGAGAGGACAGGGCATTAGCCACAGAAATCTAATGCCTCAGCAAAAAGGACACACTGACTACAGAGCAACTGGCTCATCCCCTAACACTTGTGATCTATACAGTGCCTGCAACTAGACTTTTCTGCATGGACTAAATAGAAATCAACAGTAATGTGTACTAGAAGGGATGGTAGGGAACATCCTGTCTGTACTGAGCACCAAATATGTTTGCAGCAGGGATCAGTGTCTCTGGTACCCACAGTGAGCATCCTGCCCCTCCCTATCATGCCACTTGTCTTTATTAGACGAGCCAGAAGTTTTGTGATATTTTATGAGGCAATAAAAATCTTCCACTGACAGAACACACAAAAAAGCCCTGCTCACAGGATTGGGATCACTCTCGCTTTTTAAGGACAAAACAACGAAGCTATAGAAGCTGGTGTTTTATAATTAACAAGCTAGAAGCTGCTACCACAGACCAAATTCCTCTGATTTTACATCACACGGGGCCCTAATTGCTCTTGGTTTGCAAACTCAACTATTCCAAGTTATAGCTAAGCCATGCAAATGGACAGAAGCAGCTCAGGTTGAAGGTAATACTTGAAGCCAAAGAAAGAGATGCTTCTCATACTTTGGTCCTAACCAGCATCATTACAGACAACTGCAATTTTTTCTGGTTCAAATTCAGTACCCATGACCCACAGCTAGCTAGTATAAGACAGCATGTCACAAACTGATGCTTCCTGGTCTCCTCACACTTTTCTAAAAAAACTATTTAGCAGCTGCCACAGATGTAGCCCCTTCACCCTGTTTTTTTTCCCCTCTATTCACACCCTATTTTGGAAATTTAGTCCTTTATATCTGAAATCACCACCCTCTAGGCATATGCCAGAACACCTCCACCCTTACTCTTACCCTGATGCATCATCTTACAGGATTCTTCACAATTCAGTGAACCATCCAATGTTCTCAAAGTTGCAAGAGGATTTAATGGAGAGAAATCACTTTTTCACCAAGAGAGAATGAAATCTTCTCACACAACTCTCTCTGCCATGTACTTATTATCCAGACAGGCTAAGGGAGAACATTCAGCACTTCTTGCCCAATTCCCTTCTGAGAGCCCACAGACAACTCAACACTCAGCTCCAACAACCACCCACTCAAGATAACAGATTGTATTGTCTTACCAGTGCAAGAGATTGAATCCACACCAGGCCCGTGGTATTCAATGATGGCACCTGTTCCACCCTTGACAGTGAGTATGCCAGCCACTTTCAGGATCACATCCTTAGGAGAAGTCCAGCCTGAAAGCTTGCCTGTCAGTTTTACACCAATAACCTGAGAAATATTTATGGAAAAAAATTACTGACGCGATTTCCTTTCAGCAGCGAAAAAGCCTCAGGAATTTTTCTGAGAGTCTAGGTAGTCACAATACCAAAACAGAGAAAATCCTGAACTACCTGAACACGTGCACAGGGCCTGAAATCACTGATAGGGCCAAATGGAGATGAATACTCACCTACTGCTCTAGACTTTGAATAAAAAATTGGAAACTCAAAGCTACCAATGAACCACAAACAAGCCCTTTAAGCCAGCATGTGATTACCAACAGGACTGTATGGTATATGGTGCCTGATACATGTAGACCCTGAAAACTGATGTTTCTTACACACTTTGTATCTCACCATTCACACTGAAGATGAGTATTTCTTCTGCTCCTACCTTTGGGCATTTGAGCTCCCAAGGGATTCCTGCCATGACATCTACAGCATCAGCTCCTCCCACACCAATGCAGACTCCACCTAAGCCACCTCCATTGGGAGTGTGTGAATCTGTGCCGATCAGCATAACCCCAGGGTAGGAGTAGTTCTCCAGAATGATCTGAAAATAAAAATTGATTGATTGTTTGCTTGTTTGTTTGGGGTGGGGAGGGAAGGGGGAGAGCAAACAGCAAGAGAGTTGAAAAGGAATTAACATCAGATTGTATTTGGAGACATACAGAAAGTAATTGAATTTGGTTTGGATTGGAAATTCACTTCTGTTGCAAACTCGTGGAGAACATGACAGAATGAGGTACCAAGTCACAGCCCCAGGATTTGTGAGGAATCTCTTATATGTCCCGTGAAACTGCCCTTCCATTATTGCTGCTATTGATTCCACGCAAGACTCTTCAGGTATCAGCAAAACCACAAAACTTAAATGACAAATTATGAGTCTTCTAAGGTAGCGACACAGTAGAGAAGTCAAGCTGGTGAGCTTTTCATTGCTCATGGGCCATCCCAACATTATGGGCAGCTCTTCCGGGAAGCACAAAACTCACAGCACATGCATTATAGAACAATGTGAACAGAACGAAGGTGGCCTGAGAAGACCAAGGATTTTGCTTCTAGTACTTGAAGCTTTGTAGCTTGTAGCTCACAGCTCACATGAATAACATGAGAAAGGTCACTTTCAAAGCCTCATTTGGCCAGAGCCATATTCTGAAACTATACAACACTGACATTTCTCCATCCAGAGAAAGTCAGCGACAAGAAAGCTGGTAACTGTAGTGCAGAGCTATGTTGCCACATAACAGACAGTATAAGTGGTTGCAGAGCACAAATAACCTGAGGTGTTCCTATTACCTTATAGCAAGTTCACCTGTTCTACTTCCTTTCCCTGTTGCATCACACCAGGTTAAGTAACCTTAATCACTCATTTTGTAGCTAACAAAGCATAGCTGAAAACTCCTGACTGCACTTGGATCTAAGTGCACAAGTGATAGGACATCTACCAGTCACCCATCCTGCTCTTCACAGCTTTTACTTTGTGTTGCACTTAAAATTTCACTGCCTGTGACTCAAGGGAACAATGAAAAATGCCTGCTGGACAAGCAGAATCACAGAATTGTCAAGAGTTAGAAGGGATCCCAAGAGATCAAGTCCAAACCTCCTGGCAAAGCAGGGCTACCTAAAGCACATCACACGGGGCTGCATCCAGGTGAGATCCAGATATCTACAGAGAAGGAGACTCCATAACTTCTTTGTACAGTCTGTTCCAGTGCTTTGTGTCTCACACTGCAAAGATTTTTCCTTATTTCTAGATGAAGCCTCTTGCATTCCAATTGTGCCCACTGCTCCTTGTTCTGTCACTGGGCACAGCCAGAAACAATCCAGTATCATATCTGAAGGTCTCCTCTCATTCTTCTCAAGACTAGGCAGTTCCAGCCTTTCCCCTCTAAAAGAAATGCTTCAGGCGCACAATCACCTTTGCTGTCCTCCACTAGACTTTCTCCAGTAGTTCTCAATCTCTATTGAACTGGGGAGCCCAGAACTAGACACAGTACTCCAGATGTGGCCTCACCACAGCAGGGTAGAGTATGACCTTTTTACACGTACTGACCACACACTTTTTAATGTACCCCAGAATACCACTGGCCCGCTCAGTAACAAGGGCTCACTGTTGGCTCATGGCAAGTGTATTGTCTATCAAAACTCCCAAGTTCTTTCTCTTTGAGGCTGCTCTCCAACAGACCTACCTCTAACCTATACTGATACATGGGATTGTTCCTCCCCAGGTGCAGGATGGATCTTACACTTGCTCCAGATGGACCTCATGAGTTTTCTCCTTGCCCAACTCTCCAGCCTGTCCAGCTGGATGGCAGCACAGAGTTCTGGTGTGTCAGCCACTCCTCCCAGCTTTGTATCATAAGCAGAATTGCCCAGGATACACGTGGTCCCCACAACCTGAATGTGTTGAACAAGACTGGACCCAGTACTGACCCCTGTGCAACACAGCTGGTCACAAGGCTTCAGCTCATCCCTGTACCCTTAAGAACAACTCTGAGCTTGGTCACACAACCATCTCAACCCATCTCACTGTGCACTCATACAACCTGCTCTGTGTGACTTCCCTAATGAGGGCCTATGGGAGACTGTCAAAGGCTTTGCTGAAATCAAGACAGACAACATCCACCGCTCTCCCCATTTTTACTCAGCCATATAGCCAAAAGCTTTGGATCGGTCAAGCATGATTTCCCCTTGATGAATCCATGCTGACTGTGTCAAATAACTTTATTCTCTTCCAGATGGTTGAAACTGGCATTCAAAACAATTTTCCATCATACTTCCAGGAATGGAGAAGAGGCAAACCAGCCTGTTACCACATCATATCACCAACAAGTTCTTCTTTATTTGTTAATACAAGGTCCAGCATACACCTCCTTGTAGATTTCTTCACTTGTATTAGAAAGTTATCCTGAATGCACTGTAGGAATCTCCTGGACTGAGTGTGCCTTGCTGTGTTACGTTTCCAGCAAATACCAGGATAGTTAAATTCGTGAAGCTGCTTTCAGCTGTCTGCAGAAGGCCTCATCAACCTCCTCATCCTGGTCAGGTGGCCTGTAATAAACACCCACACAGTGTCACCTATATTAGCCTGCCTCTTGATTCTTACCTGTAAGCTCTCAACCGGTTCTTCATTCTCTCTTCATCAGAGCTTCACACATTCCAGGTGCTCTTTCACATAAAGAGCCAGTCTACCAGCCCGTCTTGTTGGCCTGTCTTTCTTGACCAGTACATAGCCCTCCATACAGTGTTCCAGTCATCCAAGCTANCATTCCAGTCATCCAAGCTACGCCACCATGTCTCAATAACTGCAATGAGATCATGGTCCTGCAATTGCACACAGATCTCTAGTTCTTCCTGTGTGCTCCCCACACTGGGCGCTTTAGTGCAGAGGCATTTCAAAGAGTCAGTCGAGCACACAGGACTGGAAAGTGGTTTGCCCTCCGATTCTTTCCTAGGCATATTCCCCAGATGGGCATAATCACCTGAGAATTTCCATTCTCAACCCCACACTCCAGATCCTTCAGTTTAGAGCTCATTTCACTAAGTCGGAGAGCCTGTTACAAAAGATTCCCTTATCTTTACTAGACAGGTGTATTCCATCCCTCCACCATA
>VZRI01010057.1:0-21310 GCA_013397515.1 Upupa epops
TTTTTTTTTCCTAACCTCATACTCTCACTATTAAGAATTAGAGTTTAGCGTTTGTAAGATTTGTTTTTTGCTGTGGAAAGAACAACATATATCATTTCATATCATAGATAGAAGTGCCCGTACAGTTTTTAATTCATTTCTGTAGATATAGTACTGATACTTAAAAGTTACTCATAAGTCTTTTCCAAAGAGTTAGCAAATCTTTCTTAATAAATGTAAGTGGAGTTTTGAATGAGAGCTTATTTCTGCATTAGGTAAGGCAAATAATTAATCTTCTCCAGAAGTGGTAGGTGTATGGTAAGCAGATGGTAAATTACAATTTACAGCTAACTTCCTAGTGCTAAACTAGAATTTATTTGGGAGAACCACTGGTTACATAATTCATGTTTATACTGCATCATAAAATGAGAATGGGTTTGTGTAGTTCTAAAGAGATCTTGTAAACAGTATTACATATTCAACTTTTCTAAACGGAACAAAAGATCAAGTGTCTTACAGAACACTAAAACAGACTTTACTGAAAAAAAACCCAAATAATTTTTTTAGTTTCCATTAAAAAGTGTGTAAACATACTGAAGCCTATTCACTTCCAAAACAGCCAGCAGTATTATGGGAATAAAAATGTGCTTGCAACTGCAGACTAATTTCAGTATAAAGTAGCAGGCCAAATGTGATCATAGTGTCACTCTTATGAATGATGATTAGTGTCTTCTGTTTCAGAGAAAGAACCATACCAACAGCTCCACTGGAGAGGAGTTGTCTTTCTTTTCAACCTTGACCAGAATCCATCACAAATCTAAGGAAGACTTCACCACCAGAGGGAAAGTCTGTAACCACCTCGTCTGCTCCTCTGCGTTTCATAAAGTTAGATCCCATAAAGTTAGATCCAACTTCGCACTCAGAGCAGGTTATCGAAGGCCATACCTGAAGGTATGTTCAAAGACAGGCTTTCACCACTTTTCTGGGCAATGAGTTTCCAATGTGAAAATTTTCTGCAAAGGAAATGCTTCATGAAGACCATTCAGCAAGTTCTAGGCAGCAATAGGGAAAATATGGGTATATTTTAGTGTGAAGGAAAGAGAAGATCTACAAGATCTGTCTGCGTAAAAAAGATTCTAAAATGAGCCAAAAAAAATTCCCTTGCTCAGCACATGTGCTCTGACTGACAAAGAACAAGTCTGGACCACCATTGGGGAATATTTTTATGTTCACACAGACTGAAAATGAAGGGTTCATTGCAGTTTCTCTGCATCTAAGCTGAATGTATTTCCCTTTTCTTAAGATTTCTGATAAAAATATCTTTTTAATTGTAATTTTTGGAGTAGGGAAACAATTCTGTACTAACAATATTTAAATTTTAAATAAATAATTACTAATAATTAGTATGTAAATTAATAATGTTAGCAGCTGTGATAAAGGTTATGTGCCAAGGTAAATGGTGCTTCTAACAAACACTGCTAGTCTTAAGGGTTCTTTGCATCATGTTATTGGAGCTAAGAAACACAAGAGGGGGAAATTAAAAGCACAGCTTTTTTAACTCAGGGAAAAAAAATCAACTAAGTTTTGATTTGGAGTTTCCAGAACCAACTGGCATACTTTGCCACTGAGCTGACCAAATTTGCCCAGACACATTATACATATAAAAGTAAAAAATCACCAGGCAATTCTTAATCCATATCTATATGCTTCACACAGGTGATTTGCAACCGAGAGTGCATTTGGAGGCATTATGTACAGTTCTGCCAGAAACTCTTACTTGTTTGTCTCCTGTTTTAACTCCATTAACCAAAGTGGGAAAACTAGTCACACTGCAGGAGCATTGTTTGGTTTTTCTGGGTATTTTTTGGTATTTTTTTTAAACTTATTATTAGAAAAATTGCCAGAGAGAGAGGAATGAATTAGTACAAACCGAAAATTACATTAATACTATCTAAAAGTTTGGAAATATTTTGGCTGCACAGGAGGAAATTGAAGAAAGAAGGTAATAGACCAAAATCAGGATGCTGGAAATACCAGTTAATTGGTAAATGAAAAAGCATGTTACTTTATCTTGTGTTCCTTTGAGAAAGATCTCCAGGCCAGCTTAGCCTGTTAGTTGAACTGAGAGATTGATTCTCACCTTCTCCTCTCTTCATCCTCTCGATACCATCACCTCACATCTATTTTTTCTCTCTGCCCCCTTTTTCCCTTGGAAGCAGTACTGTTTTGTTTAACCAATACCAAATCTATCTTTAACAATGTAAGGTTATGAACACAGCCATCTGAAAACCTTCAGACAGCAGAAACTGATGTACTAGATTGCTAGACGGGAGAGTGGCTGATAAAATTGCTTGTAGCCAAGTGTATAGAGATGCAGAGTCCTGCAGTCCATGTGAGTCAAAAATTATAGCAAGCTGGTTCATAGCATAATGGACATAACTCTTACATCACTTTTGTTGGTGTATCTTGATCTGTCACTGCATGGACTAAGATCTTCTGGAGTAGCAGTCCTGATATTCCTACCAAGAGAAGAAAAGTGCAGAGGAGTGAAACACATCCAGCTCTTTACTACAGGCAGATAGCATAATAAAACATGGGGACCCTGACTGAAGTAGAAGAAAAAGGTGAAACAAACAGTATGAAACAAATCATTCATATTTTTAATGCTATTAATAGTACTAACACTATCAGTCATGGTAGTTGGTGCTTAGATCTCTAAGGAGGACCACAAATTTAAGTATTAATGTGAAAACTCTTTTCTTTCATGCTCATAAACTTTGTCTTGCAGAACTGCCAGTTGAAACAAATTTACTGCTCTGTAAGGGGGAAGCAGTCTTGACATCTCTGCGATGTCAGTGCTTTGTAGAACCCCATGCAATCTCTTACACTTAAAAAAATGTTAGCAAGCTGAACATATTTCAATAAATGCTGACAATTTCCTAAAAGTAGGGAGCTGTGTTTTACTGGAAAATAAGTCCTATCTTGCACGGGTACTGATACAGATATTTGCATTCAGACACAACACTGACAAACCTCTGTGAAAGTGACTTTGGCCTTGACATGTACAGATATGGAATCAGGATAGTTCTGTGTTTTCATCTGTATATAAATAAATAAATATGCTGGTCCTTGCACTCATACATGCCTAGGCAACATCCTCCAGCCTTCCCTCCCTAACAGTGCTGCATTTGACATACAGAAAAAGAGCAATCACAGGCTTCTCTCCTAGAAAACAAATCATGTCTTTACTGTACACTTCTCCTACATTTGATTCTTTAAACTAGGGTAAATTAAAATTGCTTTTGTCTCAGGAGAGCTGAGTAGTGAAAATCAAAATGACTGGAAAAGGTATAGGAATCATGGGCTGCTTAGACAGTGGAAGTAGATTTGGCATGAAGATAAATCTCTCTATCTATATGAAAGAACAAGATGCAGACGTAAGGGAAGACAAAGTACAGGCTATTCAGTCTGTAACTGTGGGGAACAAGTATTGTGTGGTCTCATGTCCATAGGGAATAGTAGATAGAGTTGTTGTCTTATGTCTCCTATCTTCTCAAGAAAATCAGACATAGGTGGAAGAATGTAGAAAAAGTAGTCCTTAAAAACAACAGAGCAAATGTTATAAACAGGCTGGTTGTGAAGAAGCTGACAATGACAAGGTGTCATTGAAGACACTGAGAACTGGGGGTCTGTATATAAAGAAAAGCTTACTTTGGTGTTTCAGCTCTTACCTCTTGCTGTGTAAGGGAATCTGTGGCAGTACACCTCACCAGTGTACCTGCACTGTGCTTTCCACAGTAGTGTATGGAAGGGTAGAGTGGGAATAATATGTTCTTGTTATGACCTGGTGTAATTTTAGTTTGCACTGGACAGGCTGATTTGATGGAGGAAGCTAAGGAGAGCTATTATTCCCTCTTAGCACGATCTCCTGCAGTCTGTACCCTCTTCCATTAGAACTGAGTCAATGATAATTTAATTAAAGCAGTTAGTACAACAGTTCACTTGGTCCTCTGGAGAAAGAAAAATCATTCAATTGAAATTAAAAGGAAAGGAAGAGATCAGCTATAATCTTGGTCTTTTTTGTAGCTCCTTGAAAAAAAAAATATCACTTTAATGCCAACCATTTGCTCTCACACAGCCAAAGACCTAACTTAAAGCATGTAATATGTAACTTAGGAATTTATCCAGGACCTCTCTGCTTCAAATCAAATTTCTATCTTATGTTGTTTGATCATCTTGCTGCAATATTAACCCTTTATTGAATATATAATGGTCCAAATTGTCTTGCATGAATAAGCATAGCTCCTTGGCCTCTAATGGAGCTGTGTCTATTTCAATCAGCCAAGTCCAGGGTTGGCGTGCAGTATAAATTTCTACCACTACAATTATAAGTCACTAATGTTAGTATACTCTACCTATAAAGTAACCTTACACAATCCATGAGCACACATGGTTGCAAAACATTTCACATGATCCCAAAGCTATTTCAAACACGTTATGGGTTTTGCAAAGAACTCCAAACTCTTCTAACACAAGTTGTGCTGAAATTGAAATAAGTTGGGACAAAAAGTGATCTGGTAGATATAAGATTTTAGGAAGAAATGTAGGTTAATGAACACCCTATTCTCTCCATCAAGGAAGCAAAATAAAGTTATGTATACAAAGGCATACCCAATAGTTACTAAAACTAGGACTAAAATATATAAATATACTAAATAGGACTAAAACCTAAATACCAGGAAATTTAAGTCAGTGTTAATATCTGAGCACAGTGTGGATGATGTCTTGTGTTGTTGAAAGAGAAAATGCTATCTAGGAGACACAATTACCTCTCTACTTCAGGTGTTTTTGTTTACAAGGATGGTAATATTCAAACCATGGTACTTCTGACGAATCTTGCTATCAGTTGGCTATCAGGTGGCTGTCAGTTCTTTGACAAACAAGCAGAAAGCCTCAAATTCCTCATCTGTTGCCTTCATGAAAGCAAGGCAACTATCCAGAGAGACAACTCAGCGCAGTCTTAGCCAAAAGATGTGTTCAGAAAGCAAAACACCATGTCATGTAATAGATCACTTAGGTAGCAGACAACAAAAGTACTGCGAAGTATAACACCTGCAGTCAGATTGAGGCCCAGAACAGTGTGCACTACTGTACCCATGATATACTATATATTCACATAGCTCAGCACTCATTTTTTGGTGTCATCATTGCATCAGTGTACAACTAACTTCTGGTTCATACCCCACCTTGTTTGATTTAGAAATCTCTGCACTATATTAAATTATAATATGTTCACACTGTTAGGAGATTCAGGAACTTGATACTCCAAGTTTCCTAATAAAAGCTTGCAAATTCAGAGTGAGCTTTAGTATCTTGGCAGTGTTTCCTCCCACTCTTCATTTCTGCCACTGAAGAACAATTCAAGATAGTTACACTTATACAGAGAAATCAAAAGCAGCAAACTATTGTGTTATTTAGTATTACGTATCAGGATAAATTCTGGTCTGCAGAGACTATACATATTATTCACTTTGATGGCTGATATGGTCACCTATGTTATGGAGATTCTATGTATGGTGACTAAGCAAAAAGGAATTTTTTTTTAAAAAAAGCTTTACTCTTTTCAATCTAAAAAGCTTTGGTCTTTCCACAATTAACTCTGAAAAAAAAATTAATATTAAAACAAAGTCAATTAGAATCTACCCAAGAAATCTCTAATTTCTTATACATTCTTCTTATGTAACAAGTTTTGGAAATGTTTTTGTTAATAAACAGATGCTTGTCCAGAAATGTTGACAAACGTAAGTATGGCACAAACTTGGCAGATTTCTGTCTGGAAACATTTGTGATTCTTAATAGTCACTTTTTCTTGCTATTATGATTTCTTTTCAGGAAAGGTAATTGTGCTTAGTTAAGCTCTGTACAGCACCTTGGACATTCTGTGTGCTAGTAACTACTGCTTAGTAATCTGATTCCTATATACAAGGAATACAAATACAGACTGTTATTTGGTGCCTATGTTAATAATACTCCATAAAAAAAATAAAAAATAAACTAGCTGCTTAATCTCCTTGTATTGAATTACAATCTAAGCAAAAGTAGTGGTGAAATGTGTAATGGTGCTGGGGCGCAGAACAATAACGGTGGTGTGCTGAATAAGCCTGTCTCTTATGCACAATTTCTATGCCTGCTTGCTTGCACTGTGTGCACTCCCTTTTAATTATAACTATCCATCTGCGGTTCATGTACATCTAGTAGTGAGGACAACACTGAGGGTGAGGCACATACTTACAGGATTTGTGCTCATTCTTAAAAACAATAATGCCTCTCTATAGCTACTGTTGTAAACAAGGTAAGTGAGGTAATAAATAATATTTTGCATTTTTAAACCATGCATCAGAAATATCTAGTGGTTCTATTATGTTGACTCAGACTACTGTTAGTGTGAAGAAGCTTGAATACTCCTTTCTAGTTCTGAAGCATTGTGAGTAGCTCAATAGGATATAAATTGGGAACTTCTAGATTTCTCTTTCTTAGAACTGTTACAATATTGCATATTCTAAACAAAATTGATCTACTACTTACACTATGCATATATACATATAGAAGGATTTCTAATTGAAGTCAGCTGTTTCCTTTGGGCTAATTCAAGCCTATCTTTTCACTCAAGTGTTGCATTCCATCAATTAAACAAATGCCATTGAAAATTATACAATGAGAGTGGCAAATATTTTTATCTGGCTAATGATTTCTGGTAGTCAGGGAAAAGCTTCATTCAGAACTTGGGGATTAGGAGAGTCTTTTTGTGCAGAGGAGCTGTGCGAACAAATGAAATACTGGATCTTTAATTCCCAAGCTCTGTCCCTTGCTACAACACAAACTCTTCTTTGCTATAACACAATATGGTATTTTTACTCTTACGCATTCACCTGGACAAAAAGAAAATCCTTTCTCTCTGTTTTGCTTAGTACTATATATTATAATTTGCATTTGACTTAAGTTTTTGGTGTCAATTATTAAGTCTTCTAAGGGTGAGACAATTTTAACAAGGTATTTTTTCTCTTTATTGACAGGTTGTTTCCAGATACATGCTTCCTCTTAAGCCTATTGACAAGTAAACAGTAATTAGCAGAAATAAACTAATCTGAATAGACATTGGCAACAGAGAAGCTGTTATGAACACAATGCTTTGATGTAGAACAAAATTTGGAACTTAAAAATAAAATCCATTTCCAGCAGCTGGAAGGTACAAATAAATATTGGTGAAAATTAAATCGTATTCAGCTAACTGCTACTTTTCAATTAGAGATAAAATGGTTGTTTGAAATGGTTGTTAATGATATATTAGATTAATATATCATTAAGACTGGGCATCGATCTGAACTGAAGATCAAATTTCACAACTAATGACAGTTGAAATCTTAATGCTCTTCTTGTTAAATTTCAAACTGTAATAATGGAAGTTTCATTAAACTCTCTGTTAGAGTGACACAGAAGTCCTTGCACAAAATATACTGGCATCATAGGATTTCCATTGCTGTATCCCACATATTTGCAATACAGTCAAATTCACAATAGTTTCTTCACACAAGCTTAAAAACTGAAACATAAAATGAGTTGTGCAACTGAAAAATTGAAAGCTGTGAGTATTTTGACTATGACCTGCCTCAGTTCATAGCATCAATAACTCTACATACAGCTAATACACTATTTCAGAATTGCTTTTCCGAAACCTAGTTTCCCTTTAAAATATGGATAGGTGGTATTGATATGAACTCCTCAGATCTATCATGAGCAAGCCAAAAATAGAAGATGTATACTTAACAAATTTAAAGGGATTTGATCGTGAAGAGTTGGATGATATTCTCAGTTCTTAGGTTCCAAATTTACCTGATATAGTGAATTGAGGGATAATCAGTGTGTGTCTTCTTCCTGCTATTATAAAGGCAACAAATCTGTGCATGTGGAAATGCTTAGCACCTGCAGGAATGTTTAATACCCACCAAGGAAGAAAATGCCTGTTACCCATGGAGCTTCCTTTTCTCTAAAAACCAGAATAGTACAGAGACTGCATAACCATCAGTTGAAAAAAAGAAGTCATGAGAACAGCCACCATGAAGATTACTGACCATATCATTGGAAAATGTGATCTCTTGCATTTTATGCCGCAAAAGGGTAAAGCAAAGCTTTGGACCAGTGCTAACAGATTACCCACAATTATCTTGTTGAAATTACTAAAAGCTGAGGGAAAACTAGCTAAGTCGAACACTCACATAATGGTAAAAGAGAAGTCTAAAAAAAAGCCCAAACATTGTATTTGTTTAACAATGGAAATTTAAATAAATTAAATATTTATGGCATTTTTTATTAATTTATTGTTGTGTGTACTGTGAAGACTTGCAATAATCTATGTCTTTTAATCACAGTGGATTGCAAAAGATGCCGTCTTCACAGACACTGAAAAAATGTAAATACCTTTAAAATGGAAACACAATTGTTGTTTCTCTTGATTAATTTGTCCACTTGAATTTTATATCACCAGGTGACCTATGCACCCTTTATTCACTAAATTTGTTCAATTTTAATGCTGAAATCTTTTAAGGAGCAAGTACTTGACATGTTCATGCAAGCAGATGCTTAAGAACAGCCTTGTAAGAATTCATACAAAACAATAAATTCATTATCTGCCAGTTATCACAAACAACAGTTCAGTAAAGTTCAGTAAAGTTCAGTAAAGTTTAGGGGTTTCAATTTAAATATAATTGGTTTTATACTTGAAAAAAAGAAAACAAAATAAAATCCCACAATGAAAGCAACAATAACCAAACCTAGACATACTAACATTGCATATAGCTTTATGAATTAGTTTAAAAAGCATTCAGTTGTCCTTTGACAGACCTTTCACAATAGCTGGGAAAAATACCAAGTAATGCTAACACTTTTCAGACTGCCTTCGTGGGCAGCATGTTCCAGTGCTGTCACTCCCACTATGAAGAATTTTCTTTTCACATTTATGTGGAATCTCCTGTGGTCCAGCTTACACCCAGTGCCCCTTGTCCCATCATTAGATGCCACTGAGAACAGCCTGGCTCCATCCTCCTGACACTCGTCCTTAACATATTTATAAACATTAATGAGGTCATCGCTCAGTCTCCTTTTTCCTAAGCTAAAGAGACCAGCTCCCTCAGCCTTTCCTCATAATCATATTCTTTCCTTCATCATCTTTGTGGCTGTGCTGGAGTGTCTCAAGCAGTTCTGTGTCCTTCTCAAACTGAGGGGCCCAGAACTGAACACAATGCTCTAGATGTGGTCTCACCAAGGCAGAGGAGAACCAATCTTGATCTACTAACCACAGCCCTTCTAATCCACCCCAGCCTGCCACTAGCCTTCTTGGCCACAAGGGCACATTGCTGGTTCATAGTCATCCTGCTGTGCTGCAAGACCCCATGCCACCCTGCCACTTAATCCTCACTCACAAACTCTCAACTTGTTCTTCATCCATCCCTGGACAGAACTCAATGCATTCTAGTTGCTCTCTCACATAAAGAGCAATTCCACCATCTTTCTTTGCTGACTTTCTTTCTTGTTCCAGTTTGAAAACTGTCAAATTTTCAAATGTTAATTTTGATGCTTTTATGAAAAAGAATTTTATTTTGAAACAGAGGGTAACCTTCCCAGAAGACCCCCTGCGTCGGTGTCCTGACCCTACAGATGATTGGTGGACAGTCTATTAAAGGAAATGTACTTCCTGCCTTCTTCCCTTCTTCTCTGGTATGTTTGTAAGCCAGACAGGATCTCTGCCAGAAAGATAGCTCTCCCACCACCCCTAGGGTGGGAGTNTCTTTCTTTGCTGACTTTCTTTCTTGTTCCAGTTTGAAAACTGTCAAATTTTCAAATGTCAATTTTGATGCTTTTATGAAAAAGAATTTTATTTTGAAACAGAGGGTAACCTTCCCAGAAGACCCCCTGCGTCGGTGTCCTGACCCTACAGATGATTGGTGGACAGTCTATTAAAGGAAATGTACTTCCTGCCTTCTTCCCTTCTTCTCTGGTATGTTTGTAAGCCAGACAGGATCTCTGCCAGAAAGATAGCTCTCCCACCACCCCTAGGGTGGGAGTGGGGAGCAAGCAATATCTCTTGGCTTACCTGCCACCAAAGGGTGGAACACAGAAGAATCCTTAGCCTGACTGCAGTTCTGCCATGGGGGCAACTACAGCCCTCTTTTGCCTGAGTGGAACTCTTGGATTGTAGGAGAAGAACAGAGGGGAGAAAGCACTCTAGCAGGCTCTGAAGAGAGCCTGTCTACCACAACAAGCATGACCCCTCATGATCAATGCCATGTTGCCTTTGTCTCCAACAGACTGGCAAAGATCCTGCATACTTGCCACTGAGAGACTGAGAGAACCCTTAACTAAGAGAGAGTGAGAGAGAGAGAGATCACAAGTACTGATCTAAGCCTTTGGCAAACAGAGAGAGTCTGGAATTCTGTTGTATCCTCTACATTTAACACTGCTATAGCCTCCAAGATGAGCCCTGAAGAAGATGGGCACTAGAAGCATGCCGAAGATGTCAGAAAAGCTGATGTCTGCATGAGGATTGGAAAAGGAACTTTTCCACAAGCATCAAATGTATATTTTGTGCTGTATTTGTGCAGCCCTCCCACCTTTCCCTTTTGGAATTGGGCTGCAATTGTGTGTGTGTGTGTATGTGGTGGCTCTCCCAGAGCTCTCATCTAAAGCCAAAAACCGATGTGTTAGCTGTCTCCCACTTCTCTGACTATTAGACTGACGCTTTCAGGAGGGCCTCATCTATTTCTAAGAGGCACCTGGAGAGGCGAGGCAGGTAAGGGGGGTGCTTGTCTTCTGCAACAGTCATGAATTTGCCTCTACTCTCCCCTTTTATTTAGGCTTCTGAATTCCATCTGAGAGGGGCAAGATACAGACACGCCTTGATGCTGGGTGTTATTTGACCATGCTCTTTGCATTTGCACAATGCACAGAGCCTGGGTCTACCAGTCTATCAGCATTTCAGCCTCTCTAATGCTGATGAGCCTTTCTACTTGAGCTTGCAGCTGTGCCTTTTGGTTAAGCAGATCATCTACCTCAGAGCTGCCTCCGGAGGTTACTAGTCTTTCATTTAAATACTGCTACAAACTGCTCCAAGAATCAATAATGGCACGACACAAAGCCTTTGACTGGAGGTATACAGCACAAAATGCTGTTATCTGCATTTAGTGAGGCACAACATTTTTATTCCCCCAGTATCAGTGCTATTCTTTAGGCCATGGATATCCATACCCCTGTTACCACTGTGTCCTACTGAGAATGGAGTAAATACACTTCTCTCCTTTTAGTTGTAAGGTTGTTGACAGACAGTAACATTAATAGGAAAATAAGGTCAATAACAGGCAGATGGAAGCTCATCATGTTTTGCAGTCAGAAGATGCTGTTTTGACAAAATTAAATTTTGGAGAATGTCACCAGCTTTTTGTGGTTTGTTTTCTAATGGGGAAAAAGCTTAAGACAACTTCCGTAGTCTCATTTGATCAGTTGAATTCATATTCTCCACTAGTTATAGATGAAGTTTCCTGTTTTTGCAGGAATGGTGGAATTGTTTTGTCCTTAGTTGGTACTGAACATGGGTTCATGAGACTCCCTGGAAATCAGAACAATGTAGGAGGTATGAAGTGCACATGGAGAGGACAAGAACAGACACTATCAGATCATTTGGAAACTGGTAGGAGATTATGGATGGCAGGAGGAAGACTGCTAGAGCAGCCTTTAACCTTCCAGCTGATAGCAGTGACAGTCACTCTCATGAGATGGTTTGAGGGGGATTTTGAAATAAAGAGGAAAGGGAAGGAGATAAATGGGAGAAAGAACTTGAAAAATTAAAGCAATCCCTTGTGTTTGCCCTGGTCTTAGTTTAGTTGTCTTGTGTTCAAGTAACAGTTGGGAAGTACCAAGTATCAAAAAAACATACTTAAAAAATCAACCCCAAAATGCCCAAACCACACCTTTTTTATCATAGTGTAGCTCAGAGTCATATCCCTGCTCCTTATATTTTATGGACCTTGCCCTCATTCTCATGTACAGCATTCAGGCTTTGATGCAGACTTGTACACAGCAATGCACAGCAATGAAGCAGAAAATAAACCATTGTTTCAGTAGAAATAAAGTAATTCTAATGACAAATTTGGTACCTGCGTTGTTTGGAAATGCAAAACCTCAAAGAAATATTTTGCATTATGCCAAGGAAGGCCCCATTCTCCAACTGCGTCAGATGTGTGAATACATCTATTACTGTCCATGAGTGCCTGCATAAGACCAGGCAAAATTAAAGGCAAGTGGAAAATATTACTACTGCCATTTACTGTTAAAATCTTAACTTTCCTGAGATGCTTCTCAAGTTTGTTATTTTCTGTTCTAATGCAGTCACAGCAATGAACTCTGTGATGGATCCTGAAAGCAAGTTGTCTTAGCAAAATAATCATTAGAGCAAACTTCAGACACATGGCACGCAAATGTTCTTTATTTCTTCAGCACTGGCACTCATCCTGTTGTGCAAGTTTATAGTAATAAATAACCTTCTGGCATTAGACACTGATGCCTACAGTGCCTATGTACCAGAGCAGTTCATAATGCTAAAGATCGCTTCAGGAGAACAGCATTTGCACATATGCTGACAGTTCATTTTCAGGTAGGAGCTTCTCAGCTGATCTGTACACAGCAGCCTCAATCTCCAGTCCTCCCACTGTGAAATTTTAGACAGCTTGCCTGCTGAGCCCTTACCAGACCTATTAATATTTATACATTTCACACACATTCCAGTCAGAGAATGTAAGTTGCAGATCTCTCTGATTTAGAAGCTATTAAGAATCATGACCTCCTTAGCTACTTAATCTATGGTCCTGAAGCCTTTACAGTCAGTTTACTCTTGAAGAAAAAAGTTCAAATCTTGTCTTGCATTATGTCTGTCTGTAGTCCACCAAAGAGTAGTTAAGACCTTCAATGAGTTAATTTGTCTCAGAGACACAGGTTATCATAAGAGACATACATTCTTCCTGTGGAAGACAGAATAGCAATACTATTTAATTAGTTGCATTTAATTTTGATTAACTATTTTTCTAGCTGTAGCTGCTTCTCTGCATAACAAACAAAATCTAATTAATTTTTCTCTTCTTGTATTTGGAGATAGATTTGGGTGCATTGCACAAGGGTACACTGATGTGTTGCCAAGGATATCCATGGTCTGTCTTTTACAATATAGTGGTGATTCCACCCAAAAAAGGAGTTAGCATCTTTCCATTTTCAGTGTTTGCATGTGTCTTCTCAGGATGGTGGGGTTATGCATCGTAGACTTCCCCAAGATCTATGAGAAATCACAAAGTTACCTTTTTATTAAATTCATGTCAGCATTTCTTCCATAGTTGATGAGCAACTTCAGGCGCTCACAGCTTTCAGTGAGTGCAAATTCAGCATCCCTCATGAAGTCTGTTAGGAATTCCACTTAGTCTGTAGCAAAAAGCAAGGAGGGGAAAAAAGAGTAAAGAGAAAGGAGTAAAAAAAATTGGCTTATTGAGAATTTAAAACACAACTTGTAATTATGGTTTTAAGAGCCTACTAAGATCTTTTATTCTCTGCATCCTTGGCCTGGGGTTTTCTACCTTTGTGGTGTAAATTATTTTATTATATAATTAGTACCCCTATCAGAATCCTGCTATTATCTGCCACTGTTTTCAAAATACTAACAATACTCTGCTGAAACATTTTTAAAAACTGACCATTTGTTTTCAAATAATTAATAAGAAGTTTGAGGACATTTATGACTGACAAAAAACATGGAAGTACAATATTAGCTATCTCATGAAGCAAAAAATAATTATTTATTGTAATGCCTTTTGTCAATGACTTTTTAATTGTCTTCTTTTATTTGCTAACAGAAGCAAGCTTGCAACAATTCCTACCACTTTTCATACAAAGATTCCAGTTTACAAACAGTAACTGAATTATGATTTTAGGGGGTGACACAATAGAAAGTCTATTTTCACTGGTGGGAAGATCAGGTTCAAACTGGAGCTGTGCTGAAAATAGAATGTTTATTTTTCTGGAAATTTTGAAACTGTTACATTATTTTCATCTTGCTTCAGAATGGCAAGCTGAAACCATGGATTCTTTGTCAGATGTCAAAGGCTGAAAAATTCATTTTCAGGAGAAAAAGAATTAGATACTTTCTCATAGAATCATTAGGGATCAGAAGGGACCTTGAAAGATCACCTAGTCCAATCCCCCTGCCACACCAGGGTTACCCAGACCAAGTTGCACAGAAACACATCCAGGTGGGTCTGAATGTCTCCAGAGAAGGAGACTCCACAACCCCCCTGGGCAGCCTGTTCCAGTGCTCCATTACCCTTACTGGGAAGAAGTTTCTTATGATATTTATATGGAACCTCCTATGTTCCAGCTTGAGCCCATTGCTCCTTGTCCTGTCCCCAACCTATACTGGTACCTGGGGTTGTTCTTGCCCAGATGCAAGACTCTACACTTACCCTTGTTGTACCTCATTCAATTTCTCTCTTCCCAGGTCTTTCTGAATGGCAGCACAGTCTGCTGGGGTGTTGGCAACACCACCCAGCTTTGTGTCATCAGCTAGAGATAGATCTCCCATGAGACCTCTGGGTCAGTGTCTTGACCCTACACGTGATTGGTAGACATAGTCTATAAATGGGAGTGGAGTTCCTGACTTTTTCCCTTCTTTCCTTTCTCTTGTAAGACAGAGAACTCTGTTGGGTGCATGCAGCCTTCTCTCCTCAGGGTGAGTGGAGGCAGCCACAGTTTCCCTTTCCCTGGATGCTGGAACACTAAAAGGAGCAGAGTCCTTGGGCTGCAGCTGCAGCTCCACCATGGGGTCCAGCCCTGACCCAGTTCGTGGCAGCTGGCCAAAGCAGGGAGCTGCTGCCAACACACCATTCCTGTAGCCAGATCATCTTTGAAGATCAAAAGAAGGTGGTGAGCTCTTAACCCTTTCCCTCCCTCAGAGTCATAACCCCTTGGGAGATGGAAAAAGAGATAAAGAGGAAAGAGAGGGAAAGGTCCTTGAGCAGGCCTATTTACCACAACAGGCATTGCGCCATATGTCCAGTGCCATGTTGCCTCTGTCCTTTCCTGAGCCTGACAGCAGATGCTGTATGCTCTGTCACTGAGAGACTGAGAGAAGCTTTTGATAAGAGAGAGAGAGAGACATCTTATGATACTGATCTGTTAAGCCTTTGGCAAGCAGAAAGAGTCTGAGGTTCTGTCTATTCCTACAGATGCTGCTGGCTATGGTCACATTGCTAACAGTTCCTGAGATGGGAGGAGTTAGAAGCAAGCCTGAGATGTACAGGGGAAGCTGGCATCTGCAAGAGGACCAGAAAAGGAACTTTTACACAAGCATCATGATGTGGACGGAGGGGGTTGCTGAATTCCTCCTTTGGTTAGAGTGCTAGTGTATGCTCTGTTTTCCCACAGGTCTCATCTGAAGCCAAAACCCAGTATGTTAGCTCTCTCCCATTTCTTTCGGAGTGTGTGTAATGGCATTGTGTTACAGTTTCTGTTTTACTTTTTTTTTTCTTTTACTTATTTTGAGGATTTTTCCTTTTCTTATTGATTGTAGGTTCAATTAATTCTTTTCTTTTATAGCAAAGTTGCTTCATTGTCTGTTGAATCCTCAGCAAGAGCTGGTTGGTGTGTTTGGATTGCAGGCACCAATCCAGAACAGTTCTAGACCTTCATTTTAACCCAGGACACTCATATTGTGAACAAAATTATTTCATCTGAAAACTTCACATAAAGATGCCTGTTGACCTGATATGTCCCATGATAGACACAAGATAAGAATAGTGAAAATAATATATAAAATTCTGCAGTTTCAAGAACATGCATATAGTAATGTTGGCAGGAAACTAGTGATGATGCTCTGGGTGCCAGAAGAGCATTTATGGGTGCCACAACCTACCTCTGATAGTTCTATTTGAGGTACACTGTAAAGGAGATTATTGTACTCTCCTTATCATAGAATCACAGGGTTGGAAGTGACTTCTGCAGATCATCTTGACATGTGTAAATAAACCCCCCAACTCACAGGGAGTTAGAAGCAGGTATATTTATTGCAGCACTGGGCAACACGAGAGATTGCTCTACCACACATGTGCACCAAAGAGTGTGTTTGTTTCGGTTATATTGGATGTTCTCATACATAATCATACTCATACATTAAGTTTTCAAGATATGGGTTGAGTTATTAAAATCAGTTCTAGGAACTCATTATAGTAGGTCTCCTCCTTCTTTCACTTACACAGTAACATCTGGTAGTTGTGGGCTGGGGGTCCCTGGGAGGAAGGCAGCAGTCTTCTTCACTATGAACTTCTGACTTTTGGCAAGAAGATCGAGTTGTTATGAACCAGAAACCACAAAGTTAGCTGAAGCCTATTTCTTACATGCAAGGCTGATCCTCATCACAATGAAGTTCCTGTTATCTATTTTTCAAAATGTCTCATGTCTTCGATACTACAGACTAATTTCCACACAATAACAACATCACTTTACTTTAACTACTAATTAACTAATGCTCAGGCTTACTTCATCTACTGTATTGTCTAAACTCTTTATTTCAAGCTCCTCCATAAATCTAGTCCAACCTCCCTGCAACAAGCAGGGACAACACTCACTCAAGAAGACTGCCCAGAGCCCCATCAAACCTGACCTTGAATATCTCCAGAGATGGGGCCTGAACCACTTCTCTAGGCAACAGGTGCATGAAGGCAAGGACAAAATTGATAAGAAATAAACCCTCTTGCATTCTAACTGGTCCTCAGTTTAGAGTGGCTAGGTGCAGTTGGATTTATACCTTAATAGGAGTGCCAGTTAAGGAGTATTGCTATGGCTTGTGAACAGCCCTTATGCTGTAGGTCCAGTTTACATTCATGAGATGTGGTCAGATTCAAGAATGATATTATTTATTCACACTTGCAACATATACTGATTCTTTGAGGTGTCCGGGGGTAAAATAATTAACTGCAGAAAGGGCTGCAGCAAGCAAATAAATGTACCCTGGCACAAATAAACAAAAGCATCCCTTTCTGGGGTGAGCAAGGAGGAAAATCAGTCAGTCTGTATTGGTATCAGAGTATCATCCACACCATCAGCCTCCAAAAGGACCAAAATGTATGGCTCAGTTTTCTGTTAATGTATAAGTGCGTGTGTGTGAAAGACTGTAGTCAAAAGATTGTGTGGGTTTAGTTGAACAAATGCTCCTTGATGGGCAATTAGCTTCTCTGCTAGTCTGGCAATTGTACTATTGCTTTCTGCTTATAAGTGTTAGTTACTGATAAGACCACCTGGCCCATTCTTTTGTGCCAAGGCAAGATTATGTCTGCTAGGGCCTCTGCCCCAGCTCAGTCTGTTCTAGATGCTAGATAGTTATCAGCAGTGGTGACTTTCTGTGGACTCTGTGTTTGTGCTCTGCTCCCCACAGCAACCTGTTCCACTGATTCATCAACCTCATATTAAAGAACTTTTTCCTGATGTCTAACCTAAATCTACCCTTTTCCAGCTTAAAATCTTCATCCCTTGTCCTGTCGTTACATGGCCTTGTGAACAGTTCTTCCTTAGCCTTCTTATAGTCCCCTTTCGGGTATTGGAAGTTTGCTACAAGATCCCCCCAAAAATCTCCTGCTCTTCAGGCTGTGCAACCTCAACTCCCTCAGCCAGTCTTCGTAAGAGAGGCACTCCAGCCCTTTGATCATTTTCATGTCCCTCCTCTTAACGCGCTCCAACAGGTCCTCATCCTCCTTGTGTTGGAGGCACCAGAGCTGGACACAGTACTCCAGGTGAGGTCTCACGAAGGCAGAGTAGAGAGGCAGAATCACCTCTCTCAATGTCTAGTCCCATTTCTTTTGATATAGTCCAGATATAGTTGGCCTTCTGGGCTGCAATTGTACATTGGTTGCTCACGTCCAGCTTTCCATCTACTAGTACTCCAGGTCATTCCTCAGAGGACTGCTCTCTATCAGGTCTTCCCCAGACTGTATTAGTACCTTTGGTTGCTCCAGCCCAGGTGCAGGATGCGGCACCTGGCTTTGTTGAACCTCATGAGTTTTGCCTGTATGTTAAGGGAAAAATACCCATTTTATTAAAAACTTACTGAATATATAATTAGCTGTAAAATTATGGGAAGTAAAATTATAATTAAGAGTCTAAAGAGTCTTGTGCTGCTTTCAGGAATCAGGTAAGAGATGGTCTAGCTTCTGGGACTGGACTAGAAAGCTGTTCTATCCAGTTCTTTCCAGATACTTGCTGTTTTTTAGCAGTGATGTAGAACCTTCTAGATCAAACTTGAGCTTGCTATCTAGATATTTGTATTCATTGGTGATTTTTCACTTCAGTTTCAGAGTTGGATCTTTAAGATATCAGGAATCCATGGATCTCCTTTTCAAAATTACTGCTGGAAGCAGCAATCTTCTTCAGAAAAAGTCATGCTCAAGTGTTGCTAAGTTTAATTTCTTTTCTGTGCAAAGCTATCTATCTCTCTGTAGAAGCTAGGAAATCTTATGGTAAATAATTCAGCCCTTTATCAGCATTAACACAGGCACATCTTGAGAACTAAGTGCAGACCTGACAATCCTGCTGCTTCATTTACACTACAGTAACATAAGCTTTTAACATGAAATATTGTCAGTAAGTAAAAATAAATCGTTACCGGATGGGATCTTCTGATTACCAGCATTAAGGTACAGGAAACAGCATTTTCTCATGTCAGTTGGACAGATGTCAAATAAATATAAGTATGCATTCTGTAGTAAACAGATATGGTGTTTTTACTGTTGATGAGAATTATACATTCCTGGCAAGATGAAATGTCCTTCCATCCAGGACTGGGCTCATATCACAGCTCTTCCAAGCCACTATGTGATGGGCAGCAGGCAGCTATGCACCCCTCTATGTATAAGAAATTATCTGGAACTCAGCAGAACTTCCTGCGGAGGTATAAAGGGCACAAAATAAGGAGCTTAATCAATGGAGGGCTGTGAAACATCCTCCTTCTCTTTACACCTCCCTGTGGTGCATCACAAACAACAAAGCACAGCTGAAGCTGTGCACAGTGTCAAAAAGGAACAAAACTACCCAGTGAGGAGGTCCGTAAGAATCTGATTCATGCTCTAATTTTGCTTTAAATACTGATTCCTCAGTTCCTTTTTTCATTTTCTTTACACCCTGCTACATCTCTGACTAGATCTGATGTGTCTTCTATTGCCGCTATATATTTTCTTTAGTAACAATCCTGAGTAGTACTTCTCAAGGAGATTTTGCAGTTTGTCACTGTTTTGGTTGCATGCCATAGCAGGTGAGCATTGTAATTATGTAAATTTAGTGTAATTGTTGTCATAATTAGCATGTTTCACTTTATGGTCTAAATAAGCTCTGAGTCTATTCTGAAGTGCTACAAAGGATGGAGAAGAGTGAAAATATTATATGTGCACAGTGCTATGCTGTTGTCATTGGAAAAGTCTTATTTCATGGCAATTCACATGGTAATTGAGCTAGGAAAAGCTTGTAAGTATATGCAGCTAATATTCAACAAGTGGTAATAAGATGAATTTATATTACTGCAGCACAAACTGTGCAAATGGAATTCTCTGGGTGTCTCAAGGACGTACTCATTCTGTGAGACAAACATCTAAATACAATTTTCTATAAGTTGCCAACAGAGAGACTTTTCTGTTAGAAATCTTCAGGCAGATTTACATTTGGAATGGATATATTTAGTTTTAAATCCACCCCTTATGCTGATTTTGCATTTTAAGGCCCCCAAGCAGAAAACTATATACGATAAATCATCTGCAGATGTATCATTAGAAAATCATGACTGGAAGCTATCCCTGATCCAGTTCACAGGTGTATAACTTACCTAATTTCAGTGGCATTTTGGTTTGATACTTGCTTTTCATAGTAGAAACACTGATCTTGATAACAGCAGTGTGGTGTTGCCATTTCTTCCAAGCCACAAATATTTTACAAATATACTCAAACTAGTTTTGGGTAAAAGATATTTCATATACGAAGGAAGCAAATTAGTCAAGGCGCTTTGTCACCAGAGATGCTTATCAGATGTCCCACCATATTATAATTGCTGCTAGGAATGAATAATGTATTGGGTTATTTTCCCTTTTTACCTCTCTGTGAATTGTTCATGAACTGAATATCACTTTCTCAGATTCTGGGCTTTATTGTTTTCCTGTCAATAACTCAACGTATTTCACGGGACGTTGAACAAAACTGGCATAATTATTTAAAAAGTAGCCATTAAAGATCTAACCAAATACTATTGAAACTCAACATTTTAGTTGCATCCTGTAAACTAAACTTTTCCAATCTTAATGGTAGCACAGGCACTGCATTTACTTGTATTTACCTTTACTAAAACATCTCTGAGATATATTTTAGCAAGGTAACAGGCATAGGGAGTCACTAACAGAGTTTTTGATGTAAGCATTCTTATCTTAAATATTAAGGACCCTCTAGATATAACAAGAAATATACCACAATGAGTTTTTGTAAAATCCTCCCGGATACAAGAGGATCTTCTTTGTTCTTTTCCCAGCATACAGACTTTAATAGATAAAAAGCAAATTATTAACTGAAAGAGTTAGAAAATAAAATATATAGAACAAATGAAAATATTGATCAGATTGGAGATACTTAGATTATCTCATTGATTATACCTGTATTTTGTATGAAAAAATCAGCAACAATAAATATTATCATTTGTAGTCCCCTGTTAATTTTTGCTGCAATTTCATTAGCTTTGTCTGCGGCAGTAAATAAAACAGGGCTAACCTATGCCTTGTATCTCTTGCTCCCAATACTAATGAATCATTTAAGTACCTTTGGTATGGTTAGTCTCATACCAATGAGCCCATTTCCAGACAAAGCTGTAGTACATCTCAGAGGACAGTCTATGGCAGTACTCTTCTCCCATCAGGCCATGCAGACACAATCACTTTGCATTGAAGCAGGTGTATGATTTGCCATATACTACTTGCTTCAGGAAAGAACACCTTATTTAGCAGTATAATAAGTCTTGTTGGGTTGGTTATTTTTCTGAAGAATATGAAGACAAGGATATTTCTGAGATTACAAGGAATTCTGAGAGGCAGACAACCTTACTCAACATGCATGACAGTTGATAAAATATTAAGAGGCGAGGAGAGGTGAGGCAGGGAGAGGCGAGGCGAGGCGAGGGAGAGGCGAGGCGAGGGAGAGGAGAGGAGAGGCGAGGGAGAGGAGAGGC
>VZRI01010057.1:21333-96193 GCA_013397515.1 Upupa epops
GGAGTTGCAGAAAACCCATCTGAAGTACTGATCCTTCTCCCAGATTCTCTAGCCAAAAAGGTATTTTGCCCATACATGCCAACTCCACCTGCAAGTTTATTTGTTCCTTTCCTAAGATATACAACGTGACAGAAATAAAAATTGTATTATCCTATTTTAAAATTAATGAGTGAATTAATTAATTTAATGAACAAGGTGAGCTAATATAAAACCAAATAAAGGTGACCTACTTCTGCATCTCTTAAACATGTCCATGTGTATATCTCAGCATGTGAGTTATCTAGATCAGCTATTCAGTTATCTGATATCCATGTTATTTATTATGATTTAATTATAATGCCTTACTCCTTGCAGGCATATTTATGAATTACCTTTTGCATGTTCCCAGGGAGCATTATTAATACACATCGAATGCCACAGTTTAACTATGAATGCTAATGACCCATGGAAAGTAATGTTATGCATAAAATTCTATGAAGCAATACTTTTCAGTTATTAATTCCACTTAGTGCATCATTATAGTTATGTTTTCATTAGTTAACAAATACAACATTTTATATGGAAGTGTTGCTCTTCTTGACTCCTAATAGCAATTTTTGATACTTAAATATCACTGTCAGATGTGTAATGTAGCAATTATATACTGTGTTAAAAAATATGCAATATATTTGGAAGTGACTTGCTTTATAGCATTCATAGATTGATATTCAACATAGTAAGAAAGAAGCTTTAATAGTCAGCAAGATGAAATTCAGTTAATGTGTTCTAGAATTCTGAGGAAATAATGCAAATATTACTTATTGATTAAGAAACTGTCATTAACTTTATGTGCTTTGCCCTATTTCTAACACAGTGTTCTTAAGATAAAAATTGGGAGCAGTTGTCTTACAGATGCTCTGGTTTGGTTGACAAAGCTGGTTGCTTTTTTGTTAGTAAACAACAATCAAATCAAAAGTGGAATGCTTTCTATATCCCTTCAATGTCCTCTTCATTTTAGTGGCAGTGGATATATTTAACTGAAAAAACAAATACACTCAATATAATTTTGGACACCCCGGGGATATTTCACCTGTCCTGCAGATGTCACTGCAAGCGGAGATCCTGTGTCTCTCAGGACTGTTCTTGCCATCTCTGTGCACATCTCAGACTGTTTAGGATGTGTGGATTAGTGTTAGATGTCAAACTGTTTAGTAGCCCTTTAAAAGCTAGTAACTTTGTTATTCTGGCTTCCTGTGTGACTAAACAAAAGCCTTGAGCACTTTTAGAGGATGATTTATCTTTCCCTAATAGAAAAGTCTAAGATAAGGTACATGCCCGTCAATTACCTTTGACTGTAGTTAGGTTGTGGATGCCCAACTACCACTTAAACATGTAGAGTATACAATGTCATTGGAGATGCCTAGGAACAACCACAGGCAGGTGGAAGCAAGATTAGATATCCTATACAGAGTTTACAATCATACTAGGCCTGTGTGTTTATACATCTGAACTCAGCATTTAAAATAAAATTCAGGATGAGATTCAGGCACCTTGATGTTGATATCTGCATTGTCTTCATTAGAATTAGTTTTTTTTAGTTCCAGAATACTTAATGTCTATGTAGCACATATTTTTTTCCTGGATGTGAAAACTTAGTGCCTTTTAAGGCATCTGAGAATATGAGACAGACTTGTATATAGACTTAGCAGAGAGCCATGCTCCTTTGAAATGGCAGCTGGACACCAGGCCTCATGTCTCAGGGCATCCTGCATATCTCCAGACACAGATGCAGGCGACTGGAACTAACACATTGACAATGCGGTAGAGTCTGGAGAACTTTTCCTGTGACCACTTATGAGCATTACCATGTCAAGTGACACTAGCAACTTATGTTTAGAAAACTGAATACACTTGTCATGTCGCTTTTTGATGAGATGAGTAATTCTGAAGTGTCTGCTTACTGTACTAATCATGATGGGACTTCAGAGACTATTGTGGGAACTGAGAAACCCTATAAAAGAATATGCAACTGCAGTGTAGATACCTACATGTGGATACAAAATCGCACCTCTACAAGGCACTGAAAGGAAAGAACTGAATTCCAGTATCTGAAGTGGGACTTTTTACAAAGGACTCTAGTGATATGACAGGGCAAAATGGTTTCAAGCTAAGAGTGAGTAGATTTAGGTTGAATTTTAAGAAAAAATTCCTCACTCTAAAGGTTGTGAGGCACTGGAATAAGTTGCCCAGACAAGCTGTGTTATGTCCCTTATCTAGAAGTCTTAAGGCTAGGTTGGTTGGGTCTCTGAGCAACCTTGTCTAGTGACAAGTATCCCTGCGTAAGGCAGGGGGGTTTGGAACTAAATGATCTCTGAGAACCTAAGCCATTCTATGATTATAGACTACAATTTCATTTTGTGTCTTTGTAAATTAGATATTAATTCCAACTCACTTAAGTCATTCTATCACAGTCATTACTAAGCTACTCTCTGTCATCTTTTCAAAGTCATGGGGATCAGGAGAGGTGCCTAGAGACTGAAGGTTAGCAAATGTCACTCCAATCTTCAAGAAGGGTAAGAAGGGGGACCCAGGTAACTATAGTCCAGTCAGCCTCACCTCCATCCCAGGAAAGGTGATGGAACAATTTGTCCTGGATGCTGTCTCCAGGCACATCAAGGACAAGAGGGTTATTAGGGACAGCCAGAATGGTTTCACCAAGGGAAAGTTATGCTTGACCAAACTGATAGCCTTTTATGAGGGCATAACCAGGTGGACAGATGATGGTAGAGCAGTGGATGTGGTCTATCTTGACTTCAGGAAGGCATTTGACACAGTCTCACATAGTATCCTCGCACCCAAACTGAGGCAGTGTGGACTGGATGATTGGGTAGTGAGGTGGATTGTGAACTGGCTACAGGATAGAAACCAGAGAGTAGTGGTTAATGGGACAGAGTCTAGTTGGAGGCCTGGATCTAGTGGGGTGCCCCAAGGATCAATACTGGGAGCAGTCCTCTTCAATCTATTCATTAATGACTTGGATGAGGAATTAGGGTGCTCTGTCAGCAAGTTTGCTGATGACACAAATCTGGGTGCTGTTGCTGACATCCCAGCAGACTGTGCTGCCATTCAGTGAGACCCGGACAGGCTAGAGAGCTGGGCANTAAAAGGAAGTTGTTCTTGCCCTCTACTCTGCACTAGTGAGACCACATCTGGAGTATTGTGTCCATTCTGGGCCCCTCAGTTCAAGAAGGACACAGAGCTGCTGGAGGGTGTCCAGCATAGAGGAACAAAAATGATGAAGGAAGTAGAGCACCGCCCTTATGAGGGAGCTGGGTCTCTTGAGCTTGGAGAAGAGGAGGCTGAGGGGTGACCTCATTCATGTCTATAAATATGTGAGAGGTGGGCATCAGGAGGATGGAGCCAAGCTCTTCTCAAAGTCATCTGGTGACAGGACAAGGAGCAATGGGCTCAAGCTGGAACATAGGAGGTTCCATATAAATATCATAAGAAACTTCTTCACAGTGAGGGTAATGGAGCATTGGAACAGGCTGCCCAGGGGGGTTGTGGAGTCTCCTTCTCTGGAGATGTTCAAGACCCACCTGGATGTGCTCCTGTGCAACTTGGTCTGGTGATCCTGCTGTGGTAGGGGTTTGGACTAGATGATTCTATGATTCTATGATTCATCCAAGTATAAAATCCTTTGTGTGACTGTGTCGGGCTCTGCACCATGTCAACAACTCAACAAGGCATTGAAAATACAGTTGTACAGACTTTCACTCTTTTATGGATGATTTGTAAAACCTTTTCAGTGTTGTGAAATATTAGTAAGATATTCTGCTTGCTCTTGAGTGATCTGACTAAAATTGAGTCTTGCATGTTTGGAAGTAATCTCTCCCTTATTCCAGCTCATGTTGATTTGCTGTTCATTGACAGAAGGCACTGGTGTAGTTAAGTAAGCTTCTGTAGTTTGTACTTTTCTTGAGTCCACTAGTTTAGTGAAAGTTTCATAATTATTTTGAATTCCTGATAGAAAGAGAAGTAACAGTTACAAATGAATTATTTAAATCCTGCTTATGATCAAGTTTTCTGGAAAATGTGAAGTGTTCAGAATAGAGAAAAAAGCCTAAAAACACTGAAATGTAAGTTTTAGCAAGAATTTGTACATGATAAAGACTGTATCCTTCCATTTGATGCACATGCAAATCTCCTACTGAAGTCAACTGGAACAGCATTTATACCTTCAGGACCAGGATTTGTTCACAATCGTCTGAATTTTAAATTCTTATTCCATTATATCAAGTAAGAGAGGGGATTAGTTGGCACTATCTGAGAGCGTTAATATTTTATGGGATTTGTATATCTAACAGTAAAGTTAATAAAAAATTGAGACTGCATTACACACTTTACAATGTTTTTGAGAATCCTTGTTTTTTGCAACAGGAACTTTCTTCACTCTTTTAGCATCTTCTATGCACTGACTGTACATAGTGTTTATTACTAAACCTATATGCTCAACACACCTCTGTTAGCCATATGCAGAGCAGAGACTGTCCATTCTGAAGTCTATGGTGTTTGGATTTTGCTCATCAGTTCTTTGATGAGCACTGTGACAGTTGCAGCATTTTCCTGTTTATTGATAAGAGTTGTTTTTAACATAGGCTTTTTTAAACTTCTGAATATATAGGAGCTATTATGACACTAGCTTGATGCTCTGTTAGATCATTACCCCATAGTAATTATCAGCAGTAATTTAAATGCACAGGGAATCTTACATAGACACCTAGTCCAAGTTAAAACCTCCTCAGGCATAACCTTGCAGAGGTCAGAGTGAATTGTGTCATTGGAAATAAAGGGTAGAGATGACAGTCATGAGTATTTGGCGATATCAGGAAGAACTTGTGAGGTTATATATATATGGGAGTAATAAAAGAGGTCAGATAGCTGCAAGATGTCTGATTGAGCTCTGCGCATAATTTTACAGCCTGTCCTATCTTGCTACTATATCTTATTCTTAATTATTTATTTCTGTGTAATTCTGTCTTTATTCTGCATTTGATTGCTACAGTCTAAGTGCAAGCAACTGTAGAAAACGTCAAGCATGCATAGGCTTAGATTGCAGAGACCAGAGGGCTCAGCATGTGGGACCAGGGCTGGCTGCCAGCAACCAGAGATATTTGGGTCTATTTACATTTCCCTAGTGAAGTACACATGAGTACTGCATTGAATTCAACAGCATTCATTTCTGTGTGTATGAGTAATTCAGTAACTGTGAGCTGGACTTGCTCATGAGTAGTAGGAGGAGACCTGCATCTGGAAGGACTCAAGGTCTGAGTAAATGGCAAACAAGGGAGCTTATGTATGGGCATAGACTTCAAGTAAGCTTAGATCCCATTAAATCATAGAAACATAGAATGCTTTGGGGTGGAAGAGACCTTCAAATGTTAATGCTCCCTGCAATGAGCAGAGACATGCTGATATCTGAGGGTTCAGGGGTGATGGGTCTGCCTGTGAGATGACTATGTGAGCATGCAGATGCATCCACAGAGGAAGATCAGATTTAAGTAGCTGGTAAGCAGAGGGACATCTCTGGACAGGAAGAAGGGGCCTAAGGTCTCGTCTTGGGTGTTATAAAGAATTAGAGTGAACCTCTACTCCAGCCCCACAACAACAGGGACATCTTTAGAATAGACTGTACAGAACCCCATCAAGCCTGGCCTTGAATGCCTCCAGGGACGAGACCTATAACACCTCACTAGGAAACCTGTTCCAGTGATCCACCATTCTCACATTAAAGAGCTTTTTCCTAATGTCCACCCTAAATCTACCCTTTTGTAACTAAAAACCATTGCCCCCGTCCTATTATTACATGCCACCTAATGTTTTATGTGAGTTTTCATAATGTTACATGCATGTGCTGTTACAGTCACAATCTGCACGGCCAGCTGTGTTACTGTGTGTGTTTGTATGCATATCTGTGCACAAACCTCTTTGGGGTAAGCAATTAGCCCCAGTAATCACTGGACCTACACATAGGCACACCAGCAGCAGCAGTACACCTGGGACTGGGCTGAAGTGACCATTGGGTGCTGAGACCATGACTGATCAGGCTACAGTGGCCAGTACAAAATGATCTCTGTGTCTTGGAATCTGATGTGTTCACATGCTTCCTTGATAACCCTAACACTTGCTTGATCAGTGTTGATTAAGAAAAGGGAAGAAATTTCAACCTTAACTGCTTATACCACTTTAACTGAGTCAGATCACATACTGATAGCTATGGTATTGCCCAGCAAAACAGTGCCAAACAGTGTTTTCAAATTTCAAGGTTGTTTGCAACTGCTCAATGTGCTGTCTTTACAAGACAAATTTTCTCCCCTTATTCTTTGCTCCTTTTTTATCTGGGTCAGATTGCTGCTGCACTTCGTGGGGACTGATGAGAGTATGGTGTGAGAGCTCGATGGGGAAAAAATAGGCTGCAGCACAGCCCAGGTGGCCCCTGCCAGCACTGCTCGATTCTTACCAAAGAGAGCTGATCAGATTTAGCAAGATGATAAGTGCAGGCCAGATTATTTACTTTTAGACCATGATGAATCTACAGCAAGTTAACTGCTGCTGATTAGATTTACGCCTGTGGAAATCAAGTACTGACAGCCTTTTCCCCCTAGAACTTTCTGCTTCTCCTAGCCTCAGGGCACTATACTGAACAACCTCCAGGCACCCTCAGTGATGCCTTTGCCATTATGTCACCTCCACATCTGTTAGGCAGTGAAAAAGAAGCCTTCTGGCTATGTCTTTTCTACCCCCCCTTAAAACAAACTACAGTCAACTTTGTGGAAAAATCTGTTCAGTGAGTAGGAAAATGTCTGTGAATATCAAATGCCAGATAACATTTATAGCTGAAATAAAATTGCAACAGGTACTTTGATCCTTTAAACAACATCTGGCAACTTTTCTTTCATATGATACTTCTTGTCTGTGTATAAGACCATGGTATGCATTACTGTTACAAACAAATTATGATAGTTCCCATTGTATTTCCTACAGCTGAAATGGTTATCGTTGATTTTTCCTTGACTTCAGTTAAGTGGCTTGATAGTTTATCTATTTTGCTGTAATTGCCATTGTTTAAGCAAATCCTAAGCCAAAATCTTTCCAAGCCTTGAGCAAAGAATGAAAAGTTAGCTTTAAACGCTGCATTTTGACTTCCTTATCAAGGTCAGAGTTCCCTCTTCATATATCCATTGTGAAACGTTTCTTGAAAAGGTGATGCTATTGCTCAAAAATGTCATTCCTCAGCAAGAGAAATTTGGCCTTGCAGAAAAAAACATTAATCACCAAGACCCACCAAGAACAGTAGCTTTGAAGACAAGAGCAAAGGTTTATGGCTAAGTATAGGGAGGGCCTGGCTAAGTAAGCGCTTCTTTTTCCTTAAAGCTGAAGAACAGATACGTATGTATATCTGTTCAGATAAAAATGAGCACTGTTCAGCAGCTGTTCCTAATAGACTGTATATTGGCATCATAGAAAAAAAACCACTTAATTGCTCTGTTGATGATGCAATGTGTCTTGCTGCAAAGATATAGGTGGCATATTAAAACTAAAGCATAACCTTCTAGGGCAAGAGTAGGCCAAATGAATAGTTTTGGTCCCATCTGACAGAAAGAAACAATGCCCACAGCAAAGCATATGTGTTACAGCATGTTAGCAGCAAATCCGAGCTAACTGGAAAACAGGGGACTTTACAATATTTGCTGATGAAGAATTACCATAAATGATATGAAAAACTTCATTCAGTGGGCATTATTCTGCTTAAGGATAGGAAAGAGGCTACAGGATTTAACAAGCTTCAGAACTAGTTACCAATCTAGTTACCAGGATACCTACTGACCAAGTAGATCAAGATAATTGCCTGCTATTTGATAGTGATTTAACAGCGAGTAAAGGACTATTTTTGCAAGCAAAATCAGCAACTGTTTTTCACTTGTGGTCCTCAGCTGCTAAATCATCAGCTTTCACTTTGTAGTGAAACTTGTTAGCTTTCCTTTTTTACTTTTTTAAACCCTGCTATCTACATACTATAAATGAATCCAAACATAACATTACACCTTTGTGGTGTTTGGAATGGTTTGTGCCAGTGTATTATAGGATGATTACTTTGTAGATGTGTTTTGAGGTTTTTTTCTTCTTTGTCAAAGGACATCTTGACAACTTAAACTTTATAAATCCTCTTTCTGAAAAGAAAGAGGAAACATAGCATTTAGTTTTGAAAGTAACTAAACTAGAAGTATTTTGTGGCAGATGGGATTTTTATGAGCGGTTTGTCACTATATACCAGTCTTGTTAAGGAGCAATCGTTTTCTGCTTCATTACACTAAGATAGCTCTGTTTAGGGTTCTGCTCAGCTGTGAAATTACTTTAAAACTTCTATAAGGAATAGAGATGGGATTTTTATAAAAAAAAAGATTGCTAACACAGTATAAGGAGTAGAAATAAAATGGTCAAACACACTGGTTTTTGGAAGCCAAGGGGAATATAAAAATGTTGCATTGCATACTTACATTTAATCTGCCAGTTTAAGATGAAAAAGGTCTCTGGAGTACTATTATTTTCTACAGCAAAAAACAGCAATGTTCAAGTTAGTCTATATATAGACTAAAAAGACATTACTTACGTGAAAAAAATAGAACAATATTGGTTTCTTCATGCTGCTATATGGCAGAAAATGTACAACCAAAACAATTAGATGCACACAGATCTCACTATGAAAATAGTGGGACAGATCTTCATGGTCACTAAAACATTAAATTGGTGTTGATGGCCGGATTGCCTTGAATAAATTGCTTCAGGAACATAAGCATTCCCATGCTGAGCAGGGATGTAGTAGGCCTGAAATTTTTGAAACATGAGGACAAGGTAGTGGAGTGAATAAGACAATCTAATAGTCAACAAAATTTAAGGACAGCAAACATAAAGGAGTTAGACCTATGCAGATTTATGCTGTTCACAGCTTTTTTGAGTGTAAGCTCTGAATGTTTGAACATTTTCATCTTGCTCTGAGCAAATAAAATTCAGCATAGTCCCCAGGGAGCTCTGAGTGGCTTTTAGAGAGGTGGGTGCTTGCAGAGATCTTGTTCCAGCCATTCCTGCCCCATGGTCCTCAGCAGTGTCCATGACCAGATCTACCTATAGAAGATAATCACTGATCGAGACATCTGTCAAAGCTTTTCCATGTTTACCTGTTCAAATTTAAGCACATAATATTCACTAGGCTTATTCATATGGACTCACATATGGGACTTCAAGTATTTCTATTCTTAGCATTATCTTTTTCCCTAAGATATCAAGACTCTTTTTCTTAATTCAAATGCCAAGACCCTTTTTTCTTAATTCAGATATCGTTATTCATTAAGTGATTTTTGAGCAATTAATATATTTAATTTTGGAAAGTGAAATATATTAAATCTTTCCTTAAATAAAACTCATATATTCTGTCCTGAAATGACTTCTAGCTAACTGCTGAAATAAATTTCAGTGATTTTTCCAAACTTCCTAACCACCAAGGGACAGCTGCTACTGTTAAATATATGTGATACACCTTCCTCGTGAGTCTGTGCATTTCTTCATGACTCCCAGTGGAACAAGGTCTCCTTCTGGCTGAGCAGCATTCTTGTTCACAAATACACATGTTAAAAAACAGATCTATAACACATCATTTAAACATTGCAAGTATTGATCCCAGTGCCCATAAGATCAAATTTCTTCAAGTCTTACATTTTAATCCCATTTGTTCATAAACAAGTTTTACTTTTCTACGCCCTATAAGATTTCACTGTGTTAGATTTAAAGAGTCTTTCTGGAGTATTTTTTCTCTATGGCTATGTTTCAGTCCCTGTTTTCCATGACATTTATCTTTCTTTCTTACTTTAATACCACACTAAAACTTCATTCTTTAATATGAACCCTATAATATCTGCAATGAAGATTCTTTATACTTAGTGTCTCTCCCTTGTCTCTCTTTGTCTGTTACATGCTTTTTTGGACACTCCATCATGAAAGACACTTGCCACAAGATAAAGCTGTGTTGCATGTTCGATACAAACTTGTCTACAACCAGTGGTGAAAAAAACACCCAGTAGACAGCACTTCTTTATCCTGCCCCACTTATACTGAAGTGAATCCAAAACCTTGTATATCTTCATATGCACAAGGGTGCTCCCTGTCAGCCTTCTCTTTGCTTTTATGCTTTATAAGCTAATAAATACAAGTTTCCAACACTAGCTCCACTTCCACAGTGCCTGAGCCTGCTGCTGGGAGTGTAGTTGAAAGCTTTCCCTTAATGCTCAGAACACTGTCAAACTGCCTCCTATTGGGCTATTTGATAAGACTTGTTTTCTGACTTTTCCTCTTCTTTCTATCAATGGACAAGAAAAAAATGAGCTTACAGCTCCTCTAAAAGTGTTGCATCCCACAGTGTTCTGGGAATAGGTCTACCTGGAGAAATCCATACGCTCTGCTTCATCACTGTCATACATTCTTAATCTCTTACTTCAGCAGAGAAAATCACCACCAGTGTTGTATTTCCCTTGTGACTCCCCAAAGGGGGCACTTCTAAACTTTGCGTTCAGGTATGGACCCCTCCACTTTGTCATAGTCCAGAGTGCTTCCTTAACTTCAGAAAACCTCCACAGCACATGCATGTGTGAGCTAATAACACCAAGCTCCTTTACAACTAATGGTTAAAAATCTGTACCTAAGACTGCTATTTGTGTCACCTGTTAGTGACAGTGCTTTTGAGAGGCGTTAAAAATAAAGAGGTCAATACGTAACAAACTCTGTTCTCACCAAGCCTATGGTTTTATTAGTTCTCACATCAAGCTGTACAGTTTTGAATAGCACTCCTCTTGGACACTTTGCAGGCACCACCCTTTGAGGCTGCAGCTAGGAGCAAGGCTGAGTATCTGCCTCAGAGATGCCAATGCAAAGACCACACAAACACATGGGCACACACAGGCAGCCACCCTGGCCATCACAAGCAGAGACCTGCACCTTTGCCACACAGATAGATACAAAGAGCCTTCACAGAAGCATGAGCACAGGTGACCTGGTCCTGCTTCTTTTTTTCTGGCCAATCAGGAGGAGATTTTCTCACCTCTCACACTCTCCTTCCACACACCCACCAATGAATCTTAATAATAAAAAGAACAGACTAAGTTGATTGGTTGCAGAGGCTCAGTCAGACAAGGGTGCTGCTGGCTGGATTACGTGTCACTGCCCCGTTTCCCAATTATCTCAATTTTTCTATGTTTGTTCTTCTCTTAAGTCTCCCCTTTCCATGCTTTTGACCATTCCCCTTGAAATACCCCACAGTCAGTTAATATTTGGGAAAACAAGGGTATCTGGAATTCAATGTACTACTTTTGCTACCTCTTGTTTTTTTAAATGGTGAATAGCCTTAAACCATGTACACACTCACAAAACAGATTTCCTCCAATACCTGATGTGTCCTGTGCCACATATCCTTGCAGATACTAGTGCCCACTAGAACAGAACTATGCTAGCATCCTCTATCTGGGCAGACTTCAGTCTTTTTACTGTATTTCTATATGTAGCATTTGACCAATTGTTTTCTGAGAATGAATTTTAATTACAATCACTGTGAAAAATAACTCAAAATGTTTACGAAACCTATCTGGGTCATAAAGACAAATGCAAAGAAGTAGATTTAACCTGGTTTTCCTATGAGTTGAATGGATGAATCATAATCAGAATAAGAGAGGATAATGTCCCCTCCAGTGGTCTGACCAGTACCCAATCTGATAGGCAGGCTCTGATAGCACAAGGATTAGTTGATAAATACCAGTGTGTGTTTCCCATTATACTATCCCAGGTTTTACAGAGCTCAGGATAAAGTAAGTGTTTTGTCTGGACAAGAACTTTTAAACAGGGGCAATGGGGGTTTGAGAAATGTTTGTTTGAAAATCTGGGTACATATTATCTTATGCATACAAATTGTAAAACTACAAAGCAGTTTAGAAGAATACTCATGAAGAGGAATTAAGAACTATTAATCTCTTGACAGGTCCTGGCTGTCACATTTACTTACATATGTTTCTTACAAATTTACACAAAATAGTAAACTGCTGTAAAAACTATTTTAATGAGGCACACGTTCAGCAATTTTATTCAGCTTCTATTACTAATACTATATAAGCAAAATGTAAAGGAAATTAATGTAGATACAGATTATGTTATAAATTACTCTTCCCAATGAATTGTGCAGGAAGTGACTTCTCACTCACGCTGTAACTTTGGATGAGATTGGAGCAGGTATGTAAGCACGGAGATTTGGTCTCTCTATGAACATCACTGCCTGTACTTAATACTTTTAGAGAACTTGATCCATTGCTCAGCTGTTCACATCTAAAGACTGAAATGCAACCATTAGAAAGTTCTCTCTCTGAATCAGCTTTACTCATGAGAATCACAGAATATTAGGAGTTGGAGAGGACCTTGAAAGATCATCTAGTTCAACCTCCCTGCCACAGCAGGATCATCTACAGTAGGTCACACAGGAATGCATCCAGGCAGGTTTTGAATGCCTTCAGAGAAGGAGACTCTGCAGCCTCTCTGGGAAGCCTGTTCCAGGCATTGAAACTTAATTTTTGCATAAAGATACATTTACTATAGAACTGCTTTGTGTAAGTGGTGCGATGTCTGCTATCAAAGGCTCCATTTCCCTGTTACAGACAAAAAAATATATAGTTCTGGAAAGTGGATGTATTTTCCCAAAGTACTAAAGTTGTTCAGTGTCATACCATTCATTCCTGAGATGTTACACCACCACACAGATGTTCTGAATTGTTCTTACCCTTGGGGACCATTTCCCTATTTTTATTATCTGTAAATGAAAGCTGTGATGGCTTGAGGAACAGTCTGTGCATTGAGGGGTCACTGTATCTATTAGTCATGTGGGCAGTTGTGTTTAGCCATCTTGAACCTTCATGGAATTGATGCTTACTAATGTGGTGATGCTTACTAATACCCTTACACTTAGAAGTACACTTGCTATATTCAAGAAATTAAACCAAGGTATTGAGCAGAGATTTTTTGGACCAAGTGAACTAAAATTAGAAAAGGCAAAATAACTACAAGGGAGTAGAAAATTATATTTTGAACTGCTTCTTGAGCTGTTGAAATCAAAATAGTTCCTAGTTTACACAAATTTAACAGTCTAAAGTGAGACTTAAATGATGGAAAAGGACATAACTCAGTGACAGCCAAAGGCAGTTCACCACAGCTGAGGATCTGATTTACAATATTCTCTGAGTTATTAATACAAAAAATTCCCCTAAATCTATCCAATCAAAATCTGTCCTTTTGCCATTAATTATGACCTGATGTGTACTATAATAACTAAATCTATAGTTTAAACTGAATGTGTTTAAAAACTATGAAAAGTCTTGAGAATCCAGTTAAGGAAACCTTGAATGACTAAACCAGCAGTCTGAAAGTGAAAAGCAGGTTTTTTTGCTTGCCTGCAGAGAATTTGCAGGCACATTTTATTATGAAAAATCTCAAGTCCCCCAGGCTTAGTGATAGCTGAATCTCACAAAATGCTAAATTTGGCAGTAACTTCTTGAAGAGAGATATGTGATTCGTTTTGTTAGATATAGGTGTTGCTTCTTCAGTATTACTGGGACTGGTTATAAAAGTTTCCATCACAAAGATGAAGAACTGGACAGTTACTCTCTGGTGGCTCTACTAGATCTGAACTTGTTATACTTCAGAATGTGGGGAACTTCTTTATTTCAAAATGTAGAAAGACAAAACTCAAAAGAAAGGGAATTAGAGGAACCAATCAATCCTTTCAGCAAATCTGTTTTCTTTACTACCTTCTGTCATTTCACCTGTTTCTCCGCTTCCTTTTTTTTTAATGCTCCACACTTCTCAAGCACTTTCTATGCTTTTAGGGAGAATAAATGAACTTGGTATTTCTGCAAAATTATGAGTTTTTCCACTCGGGATTTTATAGCTGTATAGTTTTCTGGTTAAAACTCCAAATCTTGTCTTTAAATACCCTAGGTCAGTTATTCTTTGTATTTGGAACATTTCCTAGGGCTAACATGTTTTTTTCTTTTGGAAGAGGAGCAGCAGCAACTGTATATGAGACACGGAGACCAAAGGATGATGTTGGAATTTGGCATTTTCTAAGAAGGCATATGCATTTCCATCCATGATTCTTTGACTATTAGAAAAGAATTCCCCAAAGTTTATTCAACATTAATGCAAAGGCCTCTAACATAAACTGGCTGCTGTTAGCAGGTGCAGGTGTTCATATTGAGACTCCACCTTCAATAAAGATTTTGCATAACTCCTGACACTTAAGTGTGGGAACATAGTTGACTCATAAATAACATGAATGTTACTCATAGAGCAGTCCTAGAAGACTTAGGTGCCTAAAGGCTTTTCAACTACAAAGGACTTCTGAATTCAGAAGTATTCTAAGTTGCCATTCTATACTCTCCACTTCAGTGGATGCAAGCATACCTTTTTTATCAGAAACTTTATCACATTCTTTTTGCACTTGCCCACCATTACCCCAGGCAAACTGCCAGGCACCTCAGCTTCAAAGAGTTGCATATATGAAGTCAAGTAGTCACTAAAGCCTGTTAAGAACCCGATCCAGGTTCTTCCAGTAGATATGCAGTGAGTTTTCATCCACACAAGTAGTACCCTTGGCAGGGGCCTTGAAAGTTGTAGAAAAGGCAAGCACCAATTCACACTTAAAGGAATTCAACTAATTTTCTCAAATGTAGGACTCTAGTGTCATTCTAGTGCCCTGGAATATTCCAACTCTTTCTCAATCACATCCCTAAGAGATTGTGGTTATCTTAAACACTGTGTCATCCCTAACTTGTGCATGTCTTCTGTAACATAGGGAGTATTATCTCACTGTGAAAAGATGTGTAGACGTTGCCCTTAGGGACATGGTTTAGTGGTGGACTAGGCAGTGTAAGGTTTATGGTTGGAGTTTATGATCTCAAGGGATTTTTCCAAACTAGCTTGTTCTATTTTTCCATTATTTGACACCTTAGTTTGAAAAATGAAATCCTGTTCTAAATTACCAACCTAGTTGTTGAATTATTTTTTGAAGACACTTCCTTCATTTTTCATCCTCTCATAGCATTGGTTAGGTGATGTCTTATAGTCTCTTCTGTCAGTCTCTTGGATATACTTTCGGCCAGGAGTTAGCATATTTCTTTAAACCATGTACACCATAAACATTTGCAAGAAGTCTCTGACACTCAGGGGTCAGTTTCTGATTAGCTAACAAAACACTGAGACCCCCTGTCCTCCACAGGATTTAGAGAAAAAATAGACAATGTACAAGAGGTGTTTAAGGGGGTAGCTGCCTTGTGTTGTTGAAGATAGCTCGAAGGCAATTTTGACTCCACAAAATTTTGGAGAAATCTGCATTTAATGTAAATACATTGTCTCCACTTTCTGTGTTTGCTATTCTCCTCTGACTGGACATGCAGTGCCCGCATTTGCTGTTAACATTTGTCATTCTGGAAACATCCTATTCTCAGCCACAAGCCCGTGACTGCCACTCTCCTCTGCATGCCAGGTAAACAAGCTAGGACTCACACATAGGTGAAAATAAAAGATTTTTGAGTATGAATAGTAAAGGAGTTTTGACTACAGTAATTGACTGTTCTTCAAGCAAAAGCTATGAGTAAAGAGCATTCCTTTCACATTTTTTCTTTTATGATGACTCCTGTTTCAGTGTGTTTCTTATTTAATTAATACCATATGAGGTAAATCATTCCCTTGTTTCTCAACTGTGAGAGCATTAGCCACTTTTAGAATAAAACCTATTGCAGTGTGAAAAGAAATCCAAACAAATGTATGCTTCAAAATTATTATTTTACCCTACAGAATTAATTTATACAAAACAGATTACTGGAATACAGTCAAATTCCTATTAATTCCTGAGAGTCATCAATTTCCTCTTGAGTGAACCATAGTTTAAATTATTAGTATTTAATTATAGTAGTGATTATAAAGTAGGGGCTGGAAGGTGATTCATGTTCTGATTTCTGCTTCCCTTTCTTCATTTCTTAGTAGCATCCCTGTATATTTTGTATCTTTCTCTTATAAGAAAAATCTGTTATAGGTGATCTCTTATGGGTAATCTGGCAAAGGAATACAGGGTGACATGGTGATTATTCAGGCTGGAGGGGGCATTCAGAGGTTGGAGTGTCTAGTGCAGCCCCTTGCTCAAATGAAGGGTTACCTCTGAGTTCAAACCAGATTTCTCAGTGTTTTATTATTTGATCTTGAAAACTTTTAAGAACAGAGACTATATAGCTTACCTGTACAGGCTATCATACTACCTGCTTGTCCTTGTGCTTGAGAAAGGTTTTCCTAATGCCCAATCTAAACTTCTCTTAGCTCAATTTAGTCTCATAGTGTCTTATCCTGTCTCTTCTTTCTGGAAGGCTGTTGTGGGTTCCTCCCAAAACCACCTCTCATTCAGTGGCCTGTTACTGGGCAAACAAGTTATTTAAAGTCAGCCCATTTACATATATATGTATGTATTTGCATATGCATATCTTTCACTAATGGATTTGCATCCTGCCCTGCCAGAGAGGGGAGCAGGATGAAGCCACTGACACTATATATGTTGTGTGAGTGCTATGTCTGTTCCCATTGATCTGTTTGGCTGACCTATATATAAATATGTATATATGCATATTTAGATATATAGATTTACATAGAAATTTGTTGCATGAATGTATGAATGTTTGTGCACATGCTTACTGGGATCACACATTTGGCCTCACTGCTGGCTGAAGCTGGGGACAAGAAGTTATGGCAATCTCATCTCTGCATAGTGGATGTGTCCTACAGTGCCCTCAAAAGGTACGAGTGAATGATTTGCTCATACCCTTGGTAAATAAGGGGAGGACACCTAGAATTTTCCCTTTAAATTTACACTGTTTATAAATTACTGCAAGCCTCTGGGCCTCTCTTTTTCTCACCTGTAGGAACATAACCATTTAATCCTGTACTGTCAGGGAGTGCAAGGCAAAATACAAAGCTTCATCCTGAGTTTTCTTCCAGATTGACTTTATGCTTTTTTCACTTTTAAGTGTTTTGCCATACTTCCTAAAAAAGATATGTGTCTTTGTCACATAATGTTTTTCAGCTGCTCTTCACAGCCCTTGCTACCTTTTGCTAATCTTTACTTTCTAAATCTGAGTGGTTTTAACATGCTGTGTACTTAGCAAGGGCAATGTTAATTCTGAACTCTTATGTACTGGGTTTATCACACAAGTCATATTAAAAAAAAAAGTAGTTAGACATCATTCAGTTCAATTTTCTTCTACATAGGCAAAGTCATCAAATTGAATTGTACAGGACTCCAGGTTTAGCAGATTAATTTAAATCAGTAATTATATGTATTGAAAAATTATATCAAAAGATCTTAAAACAATTTCTATATCAGAGATTTACAAATTTTTCTTTAAACTTCGGATATTTTTAGTTGCTCAGTTGTTTTCTAAACCCTTTTGTGAATCATAAAAGCTGAAGTTTCTAGCGGATTCCTGACTGCCTCTGTACTGAATTTCTTTGGAAATCTTATTCCAGGTCCATAGCCACTCTACAAGCATCAGAGCAATTTTCCAGTACAGATGCTCAGGACAGCCTCCAGAATGTACTTCTCATACCTGTTTTCAAGTGAAGTTCTTACATCATCTCTCCTTCCAGCAACATAAAAGTCTTACTGATGCAGTTGCTAGTCATTCTGAACAGTGTTTATTAATTTATTTCAACAAAAGGTGAAAATATTTAGGTCTCTGTTGACATTAATGTGCAAATATAGGAGAAAACTAAATGCCAAATTCTATATGAAGTGCAGAAACACATTTGATGCCCAGAATTCATGCATAATTATTTAAAAAATTATGGTGGTTTAACTTTATTGTACTAAATAAGTGGGTGAAAATGTGTTTAACCTGAAAAGGCATTGTCTGCTATGGTTTTAACAGTATTTTATGATTTCCTATGGAAGTCTACTGGGTTTGCCTCCTGCATTCCTTTATATCTATAAAGAATCTTGAAAACTTACAAGCTGGCAGTTGACTAGAGATGGAACAGCCAAATAAATGTTGCAAGGATATAAAAGAAGGTTAAGAAGTTGCCCTGTCTCAAAAGGCAGCAATGAACTTGTCAGTTAATCTGACCCAGATATAAATCATCCCTTACTCCGTCACACAAATTAAGGATGTAGGAGGACTAGATAAACTAAAAATGAACACAGAAGTAGCAGGATTTGGGAATGAGTGTGTTGTAGTGCAAATATCACAGGTGTGAGAAGACAAGTTGTTTTTTCAGATGAAAATCTAAAGTAAATCAGTTTTCATTAGACTTGCTGTTCACAAGATAAGTCTGATTTCTTCCTTTTTGACTGCAGTTTATGCTGTCATATTCTTCTTAACTCACTAATATGATAAGGGAGATGCAGAAAGAAATTCATGACACTACAGTATCTAGTAATACTTAAACCATGTGAGAGTGAGTTCACATTCCTTCTGCTCATTACTCCATAGACATCAGGTACACATTTCCACAGAAAAGGTAGTAATTCACTATGTTGCCTGGGTTTCTTTTTGGATATTGTAATTTGAGTTTTAATTTGGTGCTTCTTAGCCTGAGGGGTAGAGGAATTACTATGTCAACTTGTTATAAGCAGTTTGAAATTCTGAGCTGAATAAGCACCTCTGCAAAACGGTGCAAGTAGTTTGGCACTTCCTGTTCTCCTTTTTCTTGTTGGATGTTAGTTTTACCTTGTCTGTGTTCAGAGAAGATGCACATGTCACTGGAGCTGTGTATGGCAGCCATCCTGCCATTTGGAATCTGCTAAACAGAGAAAGAGTATGGAACCTCCGAGATCAGCAGAGAAGGTTTTACCTGCAATACATTGTTTGCTGAAAAGGAGGGAGTCCTGTTTGTGGCCAGTGGAAATGAGCAGAGTGGAATAGATTGGCCTGGAAGCACATGGAGCCAGGAACTCCCTTAAAGCAACCATTAGCACTGAGGAATTGACATCACAATTCCACAGATGCTAAATGTTTCTTTCTCCTGAAAGGGTGGCTTGGGCAGCTCAGCCCAGTTATGTAAAAACATATGATTAATCCCTGTGTGTCTTTGCATTGGGGTTTTTATGCGTTATGAATTGAAAATGTCTTGTTTTTTTCTCCCAAAGCTATTTAGTCTCTGTTTTTTGCCTGCAACCTTATAAATGGTTTCGGACTCTCCTTGTTTTGGTTTTGCATCATCCCATTAGCATATGAACTACAGAAAGCAAAACACCTCTCAAACCTTTTTTTTTTGTTTTACTTTTTCAACTCTGTCATCTGAGTACCTGCACGTTTAGTTTTCAGCTTTAATTTCATAGTTATTGTGGATTACCGGTTTAATTTGTTTACTTTAGTCCATTTGTTATCATGCATCTACTAATAAAAAGATCCTTATACATGAGAGGAGGAATTTGATTGGATTGTGTTCAGTGCTAAGCTGACATATGTAAAGAAAGCAGGTCACAAACAATATTTCAGTAGACAGAAAGGTGAAACCTGTCACTTGCTTCCTCAAAGCAGGGAACACATCCAGAGTGAATCCCACAGTCACATAAATTTACATTTATGAACCAATGATTACAGTTATTATTCAAAATCACTTGATGTTCTGCTCCTGGGCATTCAAGTAAACACCAATCTGATCACTTCACTACTCTTTAAACTTGCAGCTGACTGACATGCAGACAGTCTATCTGTGCAGCTGACTGAGATGCAGACAGTCTATCTGTGCATATTCTGGTAAGTCAGTCTAATCTGGGAAAAAACAGAAATAATAATGCTTTCTTGGTAGAATTTTTCTGGGGTTTTTCATCATATGATTAATACAATGAACACCAAGCACATCTTAGGGAAATTTTTAGTGGTATTTAACTACATTTAAAAAACCCACTCAACCGCACATTAAAAAAGGTTTATCTATGACTTGTAGAGTGTGATCTTACTAAAACATAAAAAAGCATAAAATTTAAAATATAAACCATGTAATTACTGAATAATTATTCTTTAACTTCTTGGCACCACAGAAATGTCCTGAACTCTGAAAAAGAGAATACATATTGAAAATAATGCATCTCTTTCAGATGTGTCTGAATACTATTGGTTTTGAAAACTGATTTTTTCTTGTGTTATTCTACTACCATGCCAACTGTGAAGCCTCTAAATGTAGTGAATATAGCCAGTAGGTTTCAGATAAACCTGTTGTATGAGGAAGGTACAGTTAAACTAGACTGAAGTCTTTCACAGGCTTGTAAATAACATTAAATTCACAGAATCACAGAATGTTACAGGTTGGAAGAGACCTTGAAAGATCATCTAAGTCCAACCCCCCTGCCAGACCACGATCAGTACCATCAAAATCAAGTGGAGCTACCTAAAAGGCTTGGTTTATGTAATCCTAAAGCATTACAGAAAAAAAAATCCCACTTTTAAATTCCAAGAAACAAATCTAGCAAAAAAAAAGTAATTATTTGGTTTAATTTTGGAAGATGGAGTTATTGTTATATTTTAAATATACTGATTTCCTTATTCTAAAGAACATATTTTTACCCTGAGTTGCACAGATGTTGAATACGAGTGTTGACTATGTTCGTACAGGATAATGGTTATCTATTTACTTCCTCGCAGCTACATCTGAAAACATGTTCTGTGCAGTGTCCAAGACTACACACAGGAATATCATGTCTTTTCCACTGGATTTTTATAACTTGGTGTTCCAAGAAATAATGATTGTCTCTACCTACTCAACATAAGTTTTATTCAATTTTCATTGCATATTTTTGGAATGCTTGAGTTGTACAGGCATCAGCTAGAGAAAACTTTCAAAATCCATGGAAGCTATTTGGTGTGTGTTTGTAAAACCTTGGCCATATATTGTCTGTGAAAAATGTCTTTTTCAAGCAACTGAACCCATGCCTACCTATGCTATTCAATTAATGTTCCCTGTTTCTACTCTGTTAGTTTTGCTATATTCTGTGACATTAATGCTTGGATTGAAACTATATTCTGTTAATGTCTCCTCAGCTTTTCACTTAGATCTCTGCAATCATTAATAAAATCTGTCTTTTAGATGAGCTAACACCTTTTCTATCTCCATTTCATAATATTCTAGCCATTGTAACTTTGTTAGAGCTGAACATGTTGATTGTAATCATTTTACTTTTAAGTAATAATTAATGTAATTAAGAATATTTTTCCTTTGACTAAAAAATATAATTTAATGTAATTTTAAGACAGACCTGACACTGTATGCAAATTCACATTGTGCATATTTATTCCTCCAGTATTTATTTTAAATATTGTCTGTGTGTGATTCACTAGTCTTATTTGCCTTTCAGGATGAAACTCAGGAGCTTAAACTGTGAGTCAAGTAAATGTAACCAAGCTCAAGTCAGAATTCAAATAGAATTTTAAAATTGCCTATCATGTACTGTGTGAAGCGTGCATTTCTGTTTAATGTCTGCAAACTTATTGTTTGTTAGCTAGATAATTTATATTGAAGTCCAAAATGTGACCAAATCATTAGTAAACATAGTGCTACGGTTGTGATAAAAAACCAAGTTTCTTACTTTTCCTTGTTGCATTTCTTAGACTGAACAAGAGTGATTCAATTGTTCTATATGGGTTTTCATTTATTTCACCTTCTTTTTCTTTTTTTAATAAGGGTGTGATTTGCAGAAAGGAGCACCCTATAGAAGGCTATGTACCTAGCAGATATTTGGAACTATGAAAGACTACTATACCAAGCATTGACAAAATGTTGACTTAGTATAGTTATAGATATACAGTTGTAGTTATGTAGTATATCCCTAGGTGTGCAAGCTTAAGCAAAAAATATTCCTTTAGCTGCCACAGGTAGCAGAAAGGACTGCTATGATGGTCAGAAGAAGAAAGTGACTATTTTGCCAAGAGCCGACCAGATAGGTAGAACTGTTTTCTTGCACAAAATAAGCAACAAAGGGTGCTATGAGTGCACCCTACAGATCCTAGTGTCACTTACTCATTTAAGGAAAGAGAGCAATTAAAGATGAAGAATGGAACAAATATAAAGCCAGCAGGCATGAAAAGAAGTCAGGAATAAGTACAGTCTTGTTAGTAAAAGTCTCCTAACGATAAAAGAATCAGAGACTAGAGAACTTTCCAAAGAGCATTCTCTTGCTCATAACATAAAGATTTTGGTGGGCAGATTTCCTACTCTCACATGCTTTTATCTGGATTATTTATGAAGTGGAACAACCACTGTTGCTTAATGAGTATCAGCTGCTTGGAAGTCTTATCACACTGTTTTTTCTACTGCTGTATTCTAATAAGAAACTCTAGTTTGTTCAAAATTTCAAAACTCTTGGTTTGACAAGCTAACCAAAGATTAACTATGAAGTTATATGGTAAAAAAGCAAGATGTTCTAGCAATTAATCCTATGTGTTACACTTAAGCCTACAAGATGTTTCTGTCACAATTTGTATGTGGTGTCACAACTCATTTGATTGTATGTCATAAAAACCTGACAACATGTACATCTGTCTGCAGTAATACAACAAAAAAGTGAAAAGTGCAATTAATTGTATCACTTGGGATATCCAGTATAAGTATTGAACCATCAAATAAAAAGTCTACAGGCAATTGTATCCACTTCAATATATGCAATATGTTAACTACATTTGCCTTCATTCACCTTCTTTTTCACATTGCACAAAACCAAAATCATAGAATTATAGATTGGATAGGGTTGAAAGAGTTGTTCAAAGGTCATCTAGTCTAACCCCCTACAGTGAGCAAGGACATCTTCAACTAGAGCTAACTGCTCAGAGACTCACCCAACTTGACTTTGAATGTCTCCAGAGATGGGAGCTCCATCACCTCCCTGGCCAATCTGTTCCAGTGTCTCAACACCTTCATTGTAAAATATTTCTTCCTAATATCCAAGCCAAATCTACCCTCTTGTAGTTAAAAGCCATTACCCCTTGTCCTGCCACAAAAGCCTTTGCTAAAAAATCTCTCCCATCTTTCTTGTAGGCTCCCTTTAAGTACCTAAAAGCTGCAATAAGGTCACCATGGACCCCTCTCTTCTTCAGGCTGAACAGCTCCAACTCTTGCAGCCAGCCCTCATAGCACAGGCATTTCAGCCCACTGGTTATTTTTGTGTCCTTTCTCTGGTGGTGCTTCTAAAATGTTAATGTGTTGAGGACTCCAGAACTGAACACAGTACTCTAGGTAGGGTGTCACCAGGGTGGAGCAGAAGGGCAGAATCACTTCCCTTGACCTGCTGGACTCACTTCTTTTGATTCAGCTTAGACTGTAATTTGCCTTCTGGCCTGCAAGGGCACCCTGTTGGCTCATGTCCAGTCTTTCCTCAACTACTAGTCCCAAGTCCTTATCTGTAGGGCTATTCTGAGTCACATCATCTCCCAGCTAGTATTTAAATAAAACTTTAGGATCTAAATTGATGTATTAGAAAAAATAACCAAAATAAACTGAAGAGTATGGGAAGAAAAGAAAAAAAGAACCAAGCAGTGGTTTGTCATGGTTATCTACAGGATGTATTCAGAATAAGTTGATCTGCTGTCAATAAGGCTGCCTAATTTTTTAATATTCATCACCTGACTTTAGAAAAAAATATCTGATTCTTTGATAGAATGTTTTTGTCAATAATACTCTTATGACCTTTCTAGATAAATCCCTCAGTGCAATGAAAATTATTGGGCTTTAGTAAATTAAATGCAAACAGCAACACTTCTAAATGTGAGTAGAATAGAAGTTTTGACATAAAATGGAGAAATACAGAATATAGGATACTAATAATTTGCTTGCAATAGATTGTATATTCTCCTTTTGGTACCATATTAATATACAACCATTGTATTTTTATTGAGGCAAGTTTCTAAATACATAGAATCTGTAAGTCCAGTTTTTCACCCTTCTTTATTCTAGTTGACATGTTTGACAGTGTTCATTACTTTCACAATTCCACTGACACGCTACTGCATATCTCAATACATTTGTCTGATCCACATACTATCTACAACTGCAGCAGTAAATGGTGTCACTGGCTGAGGAAATGCTCCTTCTATAGCTATTTTCCTTATTCTTCTCTTACACTGCACAAAATCTTTTCTGCTATCTGACACAGAACAGACTTTACTGGTAGCAAAATTACAATATTCTTTTTGACAGAGTAGTTAACACTAGCATTACTATAATGGAAAAATAGTTAATATTTCATTCAGCATGTTGAAAGGGAGGATACATTTGAAACCTTGTTGGGATTGAAAAGTATACATGGGAAAGGGAAAAATAAAATCTATTCAATAAATCTGTTTTTTTCAAGTATTTTTCCCAAGCAGATGTACCTAGTTTCAGAGACAAGTTTTGCCTTTCTCAAATTAGTTGTTTAATTGGCAGAGGAATAAACTCAGAGACTAGAAACAATTTTAACTTGGCACTTCAGAATAGATTATTTTCTGTTTCCAAATTAGTTCAACTCAATGATTTGTTAGGGTGGCTTTTACACAAGCAGAGGTATAGGAAAAGAACTTGACAAAATGAGGCTGTATAATACCACAGTGATTAAAGTATCATGAGACGAAAGAGAAACTCGATGTGTATGTGAAAAAGGAAATTGCCAAGACTTCACAACCTCTTCCATATTATCTTAACTTTTCAGAAAACTATATTAAACTGCACTGCTAGTATTATTTCCTCTCTGTCTCTGTATGTCCAAGATAATTTGCTTCCCTCACAAGCAATTATCTGCAGTACTATTTTTAATAAGATAACCAAATTTAGAGCCATGGATTAATGTGAATTTTATGCTTTCTGCATTACTACTGTTTCTTACAAATAAAAAGATAAATATGGCACAGTGTAAGCTTTTTAGTTTAGCATAGACACGATAATTTTAAATCTGGAAAAAAAATCCTACAAGCCATCCACAATATTAATGGGACAAAACCACCAAATTAGTCTGAACCATTTAATGAACAGTATATTTGCCAGGAGTTTTTAATAAAGTCTAATATATTAAGAAAGAGTTTTTCATCTTTGTAGCTGAATTTCATGAACAGAAAGGACTAGGCAATTTGGTTGACTAAGAATAGAATTTTATATGATTTCCTACAAAAATCCACATGCATTTTGTTGTACACAATTGTAGAAAGAAATCACTGTATTCACCATATATCACATAATTTAACCTTCTCATCATTTTCCTTAGCTGTTATTTCTCATACTCCAAACAGCCTTGCAAGCACTGTGCAATCTCAGTGTAAAAGTTAGTACTAAGTGCCTTTCTCTTCTCCATTCTCTCACTCGGTACTGCATTAGTTCAAATATTTGTAGTGGGCAATGTTGAAGTTTGAAAATTGTCAAATTTTCAAGTGATAATTTTGATGCTTTTATGCCAAAAAAACATTTTATTTTGAAACTGGGGGTAGCTTTCCCAGCAGACCCCCTGTGTCAGTGTCCTGACCCTACAGGTAATTGGTGGACAGAGTTTATAAAAGGGAATGCACTTCCTGCCTTCTTCTCCCGTACGCCTTGTAAGACCAAGAGCTCCCCTGCAAGAGAGGGCAGGAGCAGGGAGCAATGGCTCTCGGCCTACCTGCCACCAAAGGGTGGAACACAGAAGAAGCCTAAACCTGGCTGCTGCTCTGCCACAGAGGCAGCTACAGCCCTCTTTTGCCTGAAAGCTCAAACGCAGAAAGAGCAGAACTCCTGGACTGTGGCCAACACCAGTTAATCCCAGCTCTGATAGAGGTCGGAAGAGATGAGCCACTGCCCACACCTTCAGCCCCCTTTGGTGGGGGCAAAAATACAGCCCTCCCTTCTTTTTCTGAGGGCTCAAATACAGAAAGGCAGCACCAACTCATTCCAGTTCCTGGCAGCAGTCTGAAGAGAGGGGCAGCTCCTCCACACCACTTCTACAGTCTTTGAAGATGCCAGACATCAGTGAGCTCTTAACCCTCTCCCTCCCTCAGAGCCCTAAACACAGGGGAGAAGAGGGGAGAAAGCCCTCAGGCCTATTTACCAGAACAGGCCTGGTCCCACTTGACCATCTGACCACTTGACCATTGTTGCCTCTGTCCCCACCAAGATGCTGTTTGCTCTGCCACTGAGAGACTGAGAGAAGCCTTTGATAAGAGAGAGATCATCAAGCATCAATCTCCTGAGCCTTTGGCAAACAGAGAGAGTCTGGAATTCTGTTGTATCCTCTACATTTGATGCTGCTATAGCCTCAAAGAAATGCTCCCAAGTTGAGGAGAGCTAGAAGTACGCCAGAGTAGTCAGGAAGGGCTGACATCTGCAAGAGGACCAGAAAAGGAACATTTCCCCAAACATCAAAAGTATATTTTATGCTGTATTTCTGCCATCCATCTGTCCCCCTCACTTTCCCTTCTGCAAGTGGGGTTCAATTGTGTGCATGTGTGGTAGCTTTATGGTTATGAGTGTTGGGGTACACTGTCTTGGCCCAGAGCTCTCATCTAAAGCCAAAACCCAATGTGTTAGCTAACTCCCATTTCTCTTAGAGTGTGTGTAAAGGCATTGTGATACAGTTTCTGTTTTACCCTTTAGATTCTTATACTTATTAGGGGGATTTCTCCTTTTCTTATTGGCAATGGGTTCAATAAATTCTTTTCTTTTTAGCAAAGTTGCTTCGTTGCCTGTTGAATTCTTGCTGAGAACTGGTTGCTGTGCTTGAATTGCAGGCAACAGCCCAAACCTACTTAGACCCTCCCTCTAACCCATTACAGGCAAGAAGAGATCTTTTTGACATATTTGTCAATTTGAACATTGTCTGCTAAAGTGTTTTTTTATAAGTATTGAAAAATGTATTTTAATTAATTAATGGATCCAATTGATTTTTGCATTACTATCCCAGGAATTTGTATAAAGGTTTAAAACTCTCAATCTTTGTCATACTCAGTGGATGCTAGGAAGAGGATGAGTCCTGTATCATTGTGTGTGTGCATATCTGAAAACGGCATCTGTGGTCTCTCTTTTGCAAGCTCTAATGCCAGAAAGCATGTTGAGCTGCAACAGCATGGACTATGTGGGTGAGTTAAATAATGTATTTGCTGAATAACTATAGCACTGAGCACCTAGATACTTTCAGTCATACAATTCATAGTTTCTCATCCTTGTTATACTTCCCACTTTGGTCTGGTGACAGTAGTTTAGGGGAACTAAGATCATTGGCAAGTCCTTGTCATCAGTGTACTGCACAAACACAGAGATGAGGTGAAAAATCCCATGTAGTAATGGAGCACTAAAAAAATACCAAAAAGAAAAAATTCTTCAAACAAAATGTAAGCCTGTATGCTTACCTAGAACACTAGTTAAACATCTTCATATCTAAAGGTACAGTCTAAAGCTGCTCCATGCAGTAAGAAATCATATGGAAGCACTGTTTTGAAAGAAGATGTGATCTTATCAAATGAAACAACAAAAATACTTCTAATTCATAGTTCTATGGATGTTAGATACTGATGGCCAGGAAAGAAATCTTCATGGACAACAAAAGAAGACAAGCTACTTTTAAATCTTCTTTACATCTTTGATGATGGGTAGAAGTATAGTAAATACCGAAACCTTAAGTAAAATAGGCTTTATGTTCTGCTTTATACATTTACTAATTCAATCACTGACAAGCTGAAATTCTATTTGTTCCAAAGATGAAGTGGTGAATTGCACTAGTAACAGCATCTGAATATTTCCTGCTTCCACACAATAGCTTTGGACTTATTGAGGGAAACTATTACAGAAACTGAATGTTGCATTGCTAGTACAGGATAGCAAAGTGATTTTCATCTCTGGGGACTAACTGCCAAACAATTCTGCATCTACTTTTTGGGAAACCATCTCTGACCCTGGTTGCTTTTGTTGATGAGAGAACAACTGTAATAGGCTGTCAGAGAGGCAGTCAGATAGCAGCAGAGAAGAATAGACTCAAATTCTAAATGTAGCACTCTGGTCCAGTAAGTGCTCTCTTGATGAACTTTCTGTATGCCAGGTGATCTCTTTCTTCTCAGTGAATTAGCGCTTTTAATGATTCAGCATAGAAACAGCAGTAGCTGTAGGTTTCACTGCGATGAAAATCAGTAGAGCTCAGGAGATTAAGGTTATGTCTATAAGAGCAAATTAATGTGGGACCTGACTACCTATGATGTTATTGTTCTGTTTTTTTTAAATAAAAGCTAGGAGGCAGTCGATCTTCTTGGCCACCTGGGCACACTGCTGGCTCATACTCAGCTAGCTGGCTGTTGACTAGTCCTTTTCTTCTGGGTAGCTTTCCAGCCACTCTCCCCTATGCCATTGTATGGGTTTGTTGTGACCCAAGTGTGGGAGCCAGCACTTGCAGTTGTCAAAACTCACGCTATGTGCCGCAGCCCATACATTCAGTTTGTCCAGATCCCTCTTTAGAACCTCCCTACCAGCAAGCATATCCTACCTAACTTGGTCTCTTTTGCAAGCCTTCTGAGGGTGGACTTGATCCTTTCATCTGATAAAGGTGTTATAGAGAATAGGCCCAAATACTGAGCCTTTGGGCACACCATTTGTCACCACATAGATCCCAACTATATTTATTATATGGGTTTATTCCATACGGATTTTTAAGTGGGTTTATTCCAAATGGAAGAAATGGCTTTACCTGTCATGATTTCTGAACACATTACAAATATCATCAGAGGAATGGAGACTTTAGAAGATCCACCAGAACCCTCTGAAAAGAGCTGAAATAGATTAAAACATATTTCCAAGATAGAAGTTGCAGCAAAAATCACCCAGAAAACAGCTTCCTTTCAGTGAGTAACTGGTTCTTTAGGCCTTGATAATTATCCTTTAATTGTCTTATTTAAATCAGACAATGTTAACTATGAAGTTATGTCAAACTTGAGGAGAAAATTATTCTAGACAGAATGACTTTTAGATTCACTGTACCAAAGTACTCTAATGTAGAAAGTGTTTGTTTAGGTTTTGAATTAATACTTAACTGTCAGAGATTTACAGGATTGTTTCAAAATCCATCCGTGCCTAGAATTTTGCAAACGTTCCTGCAGATTTCTCACAGTCCAACATATGAGCTAGTAATGCACTGTCTTGAAGTTAGTATATGTCAGGAACAGGAAATTGGGGAAATAGGCTTTCTTGATTAAATATCAAGTTCTCTGAACACTGAAGGTTTGAAACATCTGAAAGGGTCCACAAAATTAAGTCAAATGTCCTAATGTATTATTTCAGATAATGACAACTATGGGAGGAAAGTATTAAAATATATAAAACCTCCGAATATTTTCCCTGTTGCTAATTTAATTCTGTCTTATCTAAAGGTTGAAGAAGTGCTATTCCAGGCAAATCCCTAGATATTTGATTGTTCCACTCTTATGGGGCAAGGTTAAACTACATCCAATGAGAGTTTTGCAGGGTTCATGTAAACTGAGCCCAGAAGGCAAACCGTATCCTGGGCTGCATCAGGAGATGTGTGGCCAGCAGGTCAAGGTAGGTGATTCTCCCCCTCTGCTCCACCATGATGAGTCCCCACCTGGAGTACTGCATCCATTTCTGGAGCCCTTATTACAAGAAGGCACTGGAGGGCCATGAGGATTAGAGGGCTGGAGCACCTATCCTATGAGGCCAGAGTTGGAGCTGTTCAGTCTGGAGAAGAGGAAGCTCTGAGGTGACTTTACTGTGACCTTCCAGTATCTGAAGGGGGCCACAAAAAAGCTGGGGAGGGGCTTTTTAGGATCTCAGGTAGCAACAGGACTAGGTAGAATGGAGCAAAGCTGGAGGTGGAGATTTAGACTTGATATGAGGAGGAAGTTCTTCACCATGACAGTGATGAGAGCCTGGAATGGGCTGCCCAGGGAGGTGGTTGGGACCCCATCCCTAGAGGTGTTTAAGGCTGGGGTGGATGAGGCTCTGGCCAGCCTGATCTAGGGTGGGGTGTCCCTGACCATGGCAGGGGGGTTGGAACTGGATGATCCTGTGGTCCTTTTCAATCCTGACTGATTCTATAACTTCTTCCCAGGGAGGGAGATAGAGCACTGGAAGGGGCTGCCTGGGGAGTTTGTGGAGTCTTCTTTTCTTGAGACATTTTAAACCTGTCTGGACCTGATCAGGGTGTCCTGCTGTGGCAGGGGGATTGGACTGGATGATCTTTCAAGGTCCCTTCTGATCCCTGATGATTCTGATTTTGGTGAACTTGGCCTACCATAGATGACACGTGTGAAATGGGTCATTTTAGCTGCAAGCATTATACACATTTGGCAGACCTCCAGGGAGTTTTGAGGAAATTATTCCAACTTTCTGAAGAGCTCAAACTGTCAATCAGACATGCTTTAGTAGATACATTCAACAGAAGTATTTCTGATGACTTCCATTTCCTATTGCAAATTGCGGCAAAATTTTCGTGTCGTAGTCTGAGGATTGAATCACTCAACTCATATATTGAAAAACATGTATTTTAGATTTAAAAATAACTCTGCAATACAGCATTCCACTCTGAGCTATTATAGCTAGTCAGTATGAAGAAAATTGACTGATACTTTCAATCACTCATTCAGCATATAATTTAATAGGGCATTGTGTAATTTCTTGGTTAGGAAAGAGGAGGGAAAATGAATGCAGCAAGCAAAAAATATGACTTTCATTTGCAACTGAGGCTCAAGTAATTATGTTTACAGCATGAATTTTAAAATTTTCTGTTATTCAAAACTTTTGTCTGCTTTTAATTAAGACTTGCCTGTTGGTTGAAAAAATATAGCATATTTGCATAGAAATAACCATGGCAAGTGGAAATCTTAATTTTAAGCCATTTTAATCACTTTTCTGGACTTGTAATTACTTCTAGTTGATACATTTGATGTGACTCCTTGCAGCAATTTAATATATTCACACCAATTGCATTTTTCACTAGTAGTGAGATCCCATGCATATATGTCTGGGTGTAGGTGAATCATATTTTTTTTTATCATGGCCTAATAACTAACAGAATTTCTTAGTTCATGTTGCTTGAGCTCCAAGAAAATAAGCTTATAATTACTTCTAGCTCTAGGTAAGGTAAACATTTGATATTATAGTGGTGAATCAGTCTTAGTGATATACGTCAACTTATATATATTTTCAGCCTTAACCTTAAATAGTATTGTAGATATTAGTAAGAAAGGCAAGGTCAGTTCTACTGCATTTATTGTTGTTGTTTCATGCTACAGACAGATAAATCAGGACACACAGTGCCAGTGGAACATCTTGATAATGAACTCCCTTGAGACTGCTGCTTTTCATATACAGGAAAGCAGGAGTTTGCTGTTGGCAAACTCATTGCTGGAAAATTAGTTAAGAATATATTTTACAGCTAAAATATAAAGGTGATAAAAGTAATGCTATCCTCTGTAAAAGATCTCTACAAGATTCTAATTTAAACCTCTAGTTTTTTGCAAACTGAATGCATCAAACAGTGATTGGCTAAAGACTTGTGAGGGTTTCTTCATGTTTGTTTCCTCTTGAAGGCTTCTCAGAAACATGCAAAGGCTTACTACATATTGCAGAAAAAATATTTTCAGCTGGTGTGAAAGAACAAAAAACTGGATCACAAAAACTGCTTTCTAACTCATATTGATATTTTGGGGTTGTGTGGGATAACTGTCTAATACAGCGCACTAGAGTCAATTAGAGGAGCTCTATTACTATTTCCTTAATTAAAAATGTACTTAGTTCGTAAATTCCACTAATAGGTGTAACATCCAAAGATTAAGTTAGCTAAGTGCATTGCACTCAGAAATATTAAATCAGCTGTTTTTGGAGTGCTCTGAAAACATTTCATAGGGTGCTGACTGATGGGATTAAGGACTCGCAGGTACTGAAAGGATATAACTTTGCAAGGTTATATAAATTGCAATTTTTGTATCCCACTGCAATTCCTGCTCCTTAGTTTAATCCTGTAGTTAGCTGAGCATTTGTAGGATCTCTTCACAGACCGTTACCTTACAGCTGCATAAGAAGGTCACAGAACAGGCATGTTGGAAGGCACTCATATTGCTTAAGTACCTAATATGGAAGAGGCAAGAAGAGGAAAGGAAAATATGCTGCAATGGAACACCTTACATGTTCAGAAACATAAAATTTGCTATTATTTTTGAGGGACAGGACTGAAAGATATCAAATTGAAATGATGAATGAAATTAAAGCCACTGTTGAGTATTAGTGGTAAGAGTTTTGGTAAATTGGGAAAGAAACGGTAAAAAATAATGCTAAAGAAGTAGTATATATTTGCAAACAATCAGCTTGATCCCCAGAATGTGAATGATAGTCTAGAGGAGATTCCCCAGTGGCATTTTCATTCTACTTCTCCTACTTTGCTTACATAGAAAATCATCTATCTGTCAAGAAATTTAAATGATTTTCTCCCCAAAATGCGATAGAATAACTCAAAAAGTATGTGCAGATTCTGGCAGCCGCAAGAGGCTGAATACTTTGGTAGAGAAATAGAGATTAAGGCTGTACAGAAGGCAGAGGTTTAGGAGTATAGGAGACAGGAAGGAGTTCAAATTACACCATTTTAAAAAGTAATTAATTTCACACAGGGATAGCATATCCCTGGACAAGATTGTCACTGAGGATTGCTGTTAATGCCTGTGTTGCCAAAAGCATGAGAATAAGGAAATGGATGAACTCTCTTTGCCAAATTTCATTATCTACTTTCACAATTATAATGATTCAGTTTGTGTTTCCTTTAGTATAAGCATCCAGACTAAATTCTGCTTCGCAGTGGTGCAAAAAAGATTTATTTTTTTTCTCCATTTTTTGCTTTGTTTTACCTTTTTAAAAAAAAAAAAGTCACATCAAAATAATCTAGAGAAAAACAATAGAACTAGACCAACATTTTGGAAGGAAGGAACAAAGAAAGACAGAAAAGCTCTGTCTGCTATTTATGCATAGTATGCAAGTTGTGATGACATAGAAATACAATAACAATCAATCCCTCTAAATGGTTTGTACAAAGTGCAACTTGAAGCCCCGCATCCAAACTTATAACCTACAATGTATCTAGGTTGGACCAAACGGGGAAGTTTTATGGAAAAACTGTGTCCAGACCATACACACTCCAAAGTTCTCCAAAACTACAACTGGGACAGAATTCACAAACAGTATTTTACACTGGCTCACATTGCCCACATAGCTAAGACAATTTTTAATCTGGCCTTCACACTAAAACAGTGCCAAGTCTTCTTTCCTACCTTTCTTAAAGAAGAATTAAACAAAAGAACATAAACTTAAATGTATGCATATTTACCAGTGCTCTAAACATGCTAATATAATGTTGTTCAATACTAGAGTGTCTGACACTGAATGTTACCTTTGGGGACTGATCCTACATGTTATACAGCTGGAAACCCAAATATTTGGCTTCAGCACAACTGCAGCTCAAATATGATGAGAGTAACCAACATGATATCAATAGTTCCTGTTTCAAGGAATTTATGAAAGGACAGGTCTAGGTAACAAGTCTGTATGCCATTGTGTTTAAAGCATACAGAACTTTAATATGAGTTGAAGGCATTTCAATACAAACCTCTTCACTCGTTTAATTTACTGAGAAGGAATAAGACCAATTTAGAGTACGAAAGATTAACATCTTTCAGTAAATAAAGAGCTCAGTCCTAAATATTAGTTGAGTCCCTGCAGTCTTTCTTTTCTCTGTGTGAAGTCAAGATACTTAAGAAATGGTCTAGCAATATGAAAAGTCTGTCTGTACATAGTTGCTTTGAATAGGAACAGGAGCTAATTGTTGTACATTATTTCTTTGCATAAATAAAATAACAGTAGGGCAGTTACATTCTTCTGCACTTTCCACAAAGGTCTAATTACTGCTTTTCATTATATATGAAATGCTTTTTCATTATATATTAAATTACTTGAGAGAGAAAAAAGAAAGTGTACATAAGGAGTAATAATGCTCTCACAAGTTAAAAGAAAAATAAAAGCTTTTTGTAAATAAAAAAGATTGCACAATTATTTTTTTAATTGCTAGCAATACAATGTAACCAGGCATAATTCTGCACAGCATTTTCACTTCAATTTGTCATTAGTTAAAACCAAAAATGACTGTAAATTATCTTTAATCTCGTGAAAGCTACACATATAAAATTATATTAATGAAAATAATAAAGTTAAATGTATTTCAACAGGTCTTCATTACATATAAATTAAATAGGAAGTTGAAGTGTTGAATGTGCTTCTTAGACAGGCCTGTCTTAATTTTAATTCTAGAGACTTACATGATATGTAAAATGAGATAAAAGGTGCATTTACTAGCAGCCTCCTTAATCATCATAGTAGTTACTGTTGGCCAGACAAGTACTTATGAAGTATGGCATTGCTGTTGGCAAAACTATTTATCTGTGTGACACTATATGTCACTTTTGAACTTCGACTTGACATCCATAAAATTACATTTTCATCAAACTGAAAGATCAAGCCTTCTGTGCTGACTCACTTGGGTCAACATTTTGCAAATGACTGGATTTACCACTTGAACTATAAACTCTTTGTGAATAATTTTGTCCATTGATGTTTGATAGCCTAGGGCACAGATCATAATTTCTGAGCTAAAGAAGAGGTATCAAAGCAAGATTACTTTCTTTTCTGCATAGCAAAGTACTTATTCCAACATGCTTTCTCATGGAGTGGTTGCATAAATGTCTTACAAACTGTTAAATTAGTTGAATTCCCAGACACTATAAACAACCAAATTGCCCTAATTCTTGTTTTTTAGTACCTTCACAGTATATCAAAAGGTTAACTGCTTAAAGAGACCAGAAATTTGTAATTGATAATAGATTTTTTTCCTTTGATGGGAAACCTGTGGCTTGATTTCCATACATTGGTAATAAACTCAAATAGAAAATGAAGATGAGAGTGCAAAACAGAAAAGCTGCTGTTTGTTTCAATTGACTGGAGTGATTAGTGATGCTTCATCTCTCAGTACCTGCAGCTTAGAGATGGATGAGATGTAGCGCACAGCTGGATAGCTGATCTCAAAAGAGTGATAGCCTATCGTACCATACATGCCTCGGTTACATATCTGAAATGCTGGCTGGAAGTTTGCATGAAAATTTTATATTAAGAAATTGTATCTAAGCAACAAACAGCAGGTTGTATCCTTTTTGGATGTTAAAAGTTTTTCCAAGAGAACAAAGTTTCATTGAAAGATGACAGTTATTCATGTCTCTGAAATGCTTCACTGAAAACAGAATTGGTTACACCAGCTCTACCACAGCCCGAGGGAGGATATCAGATGACTGCATAGGATTCCTTTTAAGTCCATACAGATTAGATGTTGATAGAAATTCTAGGATTCCCCTGAGAACTAGATTAGTCCAGAAGCCTCCATCTGCTGAGCATGCATGCCGTGTCATTGCAAATGCTCTGTAAAACCAATATTCTAAGATCACCTCCATGGGTATCTTTTCAGAGGTCCTCAAGTGCTCTTGTCACCTGCTCCTGCAGGCAGTGTTTTATCCATGAAACAGCAATAACTTCCAGTAATCTCTACCAAAGCACAGGTGTAAGTGATATTCTAACTGCTAGCCCACTTTGCCAGAATGTTATTGTGTATTACCTTTCTTCAACATGAGTATGCCAAGGAAATCTTAAAGTTGGCTTGGATTTCATGCATGCATTGTCTTCATGTGTACCCCACAGTTCATCTTTCCTCATATAGTGCTGTGCTTTCTACTTGTAGCTGTAACTGTGTTAACACTACACCAGTGTTTTGGCTACAGCTAAGCAGTGCTTGTGCAACATAAAGGATGATTCTCCAATCCCTGTCTACAAGGGCCAGTAGGTCGGGCTTGTGCAAGAGGCTGCGAGGGGCACAGCTGGGACAACTGACCCAAACTGACAGAAAGGATATTCCATGTCATGTGATGTCATCCTTCACAACAAAAGCTAAAAGAAAGGGAGAGGCAATGCCATTTGTCTCCCAAAGCAACCATTACACATAGAGAGGCCTTCCTTTCCATGGAGTGCCTAGACATCAACACTAACAGGAAGGAAAGAATATGTATTTCTGTTTTCCTTTGCTTCCATGCACTGCCTTTTCTTTTCTTTACCAAAGCGCCTTTATTTCCTTCCACACATGAATTTTTCATCTTATTTTGTTCTCCCTGTTCTGGTGGGGAGGGGGAGTGAGAGAGGATTTTAATGGGCATCTAGCAGCCAGTCGGGTCAATCCACAATTTCATGCAAAATGCCTTCTTTACTGCATTCATGAAGATCACTGACAACATATCAGAGAGCATGCTATGATGTCAGCAGGTATTTTGAATAGCCTATGAGGGCATAGATTTCCCTCATGTTTTTCACATCCCAGTGCAATGAAAACAAACACTGAGCTGCCAGGCCCACCCAGGAAGAGACATGCTGGAATTCAATAAACTTAGTTCCCACCTTCTAAGATGAATGAAGCAAAACCAGATTTTGTAGATGTACAGCTAGGGACAAGTTGAATGAAAACCCAAGAGACCTCTTGGAAAGTGAGATAGAGCTGGGAATTTATCTGCTTTGTAAGACTGAGCACGATAAGTAAGGAGGTAAACAGAAGAAATAGACTATGCATGTAAATTTGACTTCTGTGACATACCTGGACAGATAATTTGGAAAAACTGTCACTCAGTACTTGGTCTTGGGCTCCCTTTTTGCCTCTCCACATACACAGATGTCAAATACTCACAGAGGGCAGAACACAAGATCTATATTCCAAGATTCCAATCAGTGATAAACCTTTCAAATACATGAATTAAAAGCATGTTTGCATGTTTGAAGAGTTCAAAATGTGGTCAAGTTGCTCCAGCAGAATGCTTTTCCTGCCCTAGTCTTAAAGCAAATACAGATGCCTTTCTTAGCAAAGGTGATCTATAGGCCTATCATTCTGATTACTTTTTACTTGCTGACGTTTATAGAATCACAGAATTGTTTGGTTGAAAGGGTTGGGTTGAAAATCACCTATTTTCAACACCGCTGTGCTAGGAGTGACATTTCCCACTAGTCCAGGTTACTCAAAGCCCCATCCATTCCTGTATCTTCTTTGTCCTTCAAAGGTAGATTTGAAGCGGGGTGGGTTCGAAGTTGGTGGGTGAGTACCAGTGGGACAGAGCTCTGGTCTTAATGAAAAACAGGGGGCCACTTGCTGTCCTAGGGTGAAATCAGAGCTCTCAGCTCGCTCCCTAAAGTGCCTGTACACCAATGCACGCAGCATGGGGAATAAACAGGAGTTAGAAATCTGTGTCCAGTCAGGTGACTATGGTCTGTTGGCAATTACAGAGACCTGGTGGGACAGCTTGCATGACTGGAATGTGGTCGTGGATGGCTATGTCCTTTTCAGGAGAGATAGATCAGCAAGGCGAAATGGTGAAGATGTTCTTTACGTAAGAGAGCAACTGGAGTGTCTTGAGTTCTGTCCAGGGACGGATAAAGAGAGAGTTGAGAGTTTGTGGGTGTGGATCAAGGGGCAGGCTGGCATGGGTGACACTGTCCTGGGTGTCTATTACAGGCCACCAGATCAGAATAAGGAAAGTGATGAGGTCTTTACCAGGCAGCTGACAACAGCCTCTCCGGTACAGGCCCTGGTTCATCCCCAGTCCAGGAGGTTCCTAATCACACTGGCAACAACTTCCTGATAAAAATTGTGAGGGAGCCCATTTCTTGGTGAACTGAACATTTGTAGATTCTTTACAAATTATATGCTGTAATCTACAGTTGTGGTTTCTGTACTAATTTTAATTTTCCTCTTCTTCCTCTCTGATGCAGCTTCATGAAAGATTAATCTTGAAGCCACACATGAAAGACTGTTTCTTCCAATGAAAGAATGCAAGCATTGTAGACTGCTGTGCCTTACTGAAGATAATATGTGGTCTGGGTTATTACATATGTCATCTATATGTTTTACATAGCATTTTAAGCTATATGAGTATGATGGTTCCTCCTAGCATTACCAACAACAGTCATCATCATTAAAATAATAGAGTCTATTCAATCTGTCAGCAGTAGTCTTTAAATTATCTTGTTTTGCAAACAGAGAACAATCAGTTTCTAAGTAGATCATTTAAGTGCTCTGTAAACTAATAGTGCTGTGATTTACTTATTTTCTCTAAACCTTGAGAAACAGTCCCACAGTTTCATTTCCAAAATTTTGTAATCACCAGTTACTTTGAGAGGAAGTCATTCTGTCACATCAGTTATTCCTTTCTCTAGGTACCTAATAAGGACTAAAAAAATCATTAAATTCCATGCAAATTTCATCTTCTATTGGATGACATTTAAAATGCAGCTTTTGTTCACTTGTTACCTTAATAACCATTGCATGCTGTTATGGGCTCCAATCATAGAAAAATGTGTTCTTTACTGAGGTATCAAAGATTTATTTTTGCTCATAGTGTTCAGCCTAGAGCTTGTGAGTTTATACATTTCCCCAGTACTTCTAAATTAAAATCTTATCACAGTTGGCGCTTTCTTTTCATCTGCATTAAATAAGATATGAAGGAATCACATGTTGTCAGTGGGACTTAAGAAACTGCAGTAACCTTTAAAGTGGCAAATCGAAATGTAACTGTGAAATGTACTTGCTATTTTCCTTTATGGAGCCACACAGAGCCAGTCCTTGTACCTGCTAATGAAAGTCATTATTGTGTTGTAAATTCACTGTAAGCTCACTGCATCCTAACTTCCCTATCTAGATGATCTCTAAATAGCCACATTTACCAGGTGTTACTATTATGCCATCCCTTGCTATACATATCTGAGGCCTTGACTGAAAGCTGAATGTTTTTGGTAGATGACAAAGGTCATGCATATGTGTGAGAGGCAAAGTCATCTAACTCAGGACATGAACAAAGTCTGCAGAATGCTGCAAAGAGTGTTCCTCACTAAGGCTGGAAGAAACCTCTAAGATCATCAAGTCCAACCATCGAGCCAAAGCCACCGTGGCTACAAATACATGCTTCCAAGTGCCAGATCTATGTGCACTTCGAACACCTCCATGATTGCTGATTCCACTTCCTTGAGCAGCCTCAGTGTTTTTCAGTGTTTCAGTCTTTCAAGAATCAACAGTTCTTGCAGACATGTGGACAGTCTGCACTTCTGCCTATAAAAGTACTGATAGTGGATAATCATAACCTATTGCTAACAACTAACATTAACCTGAAAGTCTAATGCTAACCCTAACCCAAACCCTTAACCCTAACACACCATCCAACCACCAATAGAAGTCTTACCAGGGTTACCACAGATGATGCAAAAAGGAGGCAGCAGATGATACCTCAGAGGCACAAGTAACTAAATTGTGAGGGGCTAGGCAGGCAAACCAGGTTAAGTAACAAAAAATAAAGGAACTAAATCCTAAACCAGTTTCAACAAACTTTGAGGGTGAAAACAAGAGCTTTAACCTTGATGTCTTGGAACAAGCAAGTGCTTAATCACACACAGCATCTTAAGCAACTGTTTCGGTCTCCACTCAGATGCTGATAGTGTCTGACAATGGTTAGCATTTTAATTAATAAAACATTTTATAAAGAATCAGTTGTACCTCCAAGTTCTCATCTTTTATGTAAGTTTTAATTACTTATTCAACAATTGCAGCATTGTCTGGTCTATACATGCTGAAAAAATAATTTGGCTTTTCTGAAATTAATTATTTAAAAAAATCTTTGCATAAAATTTTCTGTCAGACAGAAGCAGAGAGCATATCTATTACTTCAATACAGTGGTACCATCTTGGAGTAGGCTGAATTGGTGGAAAGGTACTAGCTTGCCCAACTTAAGTGAGTCTTTCCTCCAAAAATTCCTTGTAACATGAAAGGAGAAAATGACCCAAACATGTTATTTTCTACAACTAGAAAAACTTTCTTGTCCACTGGTGTTCCTATGCTGTTGTGCAAAGATAAGCACAATGACAATTATCTCAGATAAGGAGATGGGCTTGGTAGGCTTCCTACAATTCTCCAAAAGGCCTCCACCTAGACTCTACCTATACCAAGAGGTGCACAGAGGTTGAGGGTTAGTTATCAGCCAAAATCAGTGCTCATAAATATACTCAGTGCAACAATACCTGCCTGGTCGCTGGTATAGCAGAAGATAGTAGACTACCCTTTGGTCCCAGGGTTACTTCACACTGATACAAACCAAAAAGTTTATTGAGCAGAACATTCACAAAATAGGATCGCAGCTATAGCACTCAATACAGCTCTGACCCTAGGTGTGTCTGTGACACTTAAATATATACATTTAATATGTAATATCCATAGGTTTAGTTCTTGCAGCTAAAATCAGAACTTCCAGGACCTTCACTATAGTTTTATGGAATCATGTGTGTCAGGTAAAAATCTCTGTTAAGTGTTATTAGCAACAGCTCAAGACTTTGAACACCTTCAGGACTTGAATTCCAGTTGATATTGGCACATAACATGTCACCAGCACCTGTTTAAACTGAACACATGCTTTTCTTATAGGTCATATAAAAATGTTTCACACTTGGCAACTTTACACTAAACTGCATTTTTAAAATTTGAGATATTCAATGGAAGCAAATAAAGTTGGTGCTGGCAAGGTTAAAGGTGCCTAATCATGATAAAGCTGGCATCACTTGCAGGGTTCCCTGGCACATAGCAGCACCTATGGCACATGTATAATGACTTGTTTTTATTGGCACATCAAGTAATATGCTGTGTTTGCAAAGTGAGTAGAACCTGCGGAAACATGAGGATTAGTACAAACCTTCGCAAATAAATAGTTGCATGTCCGTGTATGTACTGAAATAAATAAGCACCTAGACTGGGACAAAAAATTTTGAATATACTTTGGAAGACAAAAGTAAAACCATCATCTTCTCATCTAAATGTGGCACTATGGTGATTTCTCATTTTACACACAAATTCGTTAGTTTTTTGATTGTCCAAGCAGTGATGCTCAACGAGTATGTCCAAGTGATGTTCAGGAAAGCCAATGTAGGAAATAATTGGTCTTTCATTTTTGGTAAATAAAAGGGAAAATACTTTGTGAAATGTAGGCCAATATTTCATCAAATGTAGCAATTGGTTTTGTCTAATGCTTTTAAACTCACATGCTTTTTTGCCTGTGATGAGTGGAAGTGTGCTAAAATGTCATTTAAGAGCTTTCATTGTTTGGCTTTAGCATCTCTGTTTCTTAATAAACACAGTTCTAATTGAAACCAACACACATTTCAGAAATCTATCTCCTTAAAAATATGAACCTTTTGGGTTTTCTATTGCTTGATGTTCAAATCTTCTTTTCCAAGAAATATCAAATGTCTCACTATTCAGACATTTTTTCAGGCTTCACTTACAAGAATTAACAGTAGCATTACAATAAAATCTTTGGTCTTGGAATTAAAGGATTTTTAATCTGTTCAGAACAAATACACAATGAGCCTGGAACTGAAGAATGAGTCAGTAGGAGTACAAAAGAGCACCACCTTTGATACTAAAGTAATAGTGGAAAGGATTGAGGAAGTGGGGGACAGTAATAGAGTTTTTAGCAATATTTTAGCAATCATTTTATTTAGGAAGTTTACACATAATCATTCTGTACCTTCTTTATTGTGATCAATACAGATTTTACAGTCTCATCAACTTTTTCTTCCTTTCCACCCCAAAAATGCAGAACATACTTTATTTTTTATGAATATTATCAAATACAGTGTAACTTTTCAAGAAATGATCTGATTACACTTGTTTGCAGTACATCACAGTAGTAACCTCAAGGGTATATTTTTATGAGGAGCAAACATACAGAAATTCAAGAACAGCTTATTCTTTTGTACAGCTTTGGAGAAAAGCTTTCCTTCCAGCTCAGTAACAATGCATATCTAACCTTGTAATTAAACCAAAGAAACAAACATAATTGCACAAATCCTATAAACCCATGTTACTGATTTTCTCAAACACTTCACTGTCTCTTTGTTTCTCTGTTGTTTCCTTAATGATTGCACTTTTATTACCTATCACTTCTCATTAATGTGTTATGCAAAATCATGTTTTGAGTGCAACAGAGTTTTTTCTTTGATGCTTTTATTACACTGTTTTTTTGCATACATAAGTAGATGAATAGTTTTATGCAAATATAATTCTTAATACAGATGAGTCCTAGAATGGATGAATAATGTTTAAAAGCAATATTATTTAAAGTTCTCCTCTCTTTCTTAAAAGTTTAGAAATTAAAAAAGTCTCAGACCCATTTGTGATAATAGGAATTGTGCAACTGAAGCCTTTCAACTCAGGACATCCTTCTGATAATTTGTGTGTTTGCTGGAGGACATAATATCACACTGGAAGTTCTCTCAGTGATTGGGAAATAAAAGATTTCTAATACTAGTGGGCATTGAATGATAATGATGATCAGTTCAAGAAGGACACAGAGCTGCTGGAGGGTGTCCAGTGTAGAGCAATGAAGATGATGAAGGAGGTAGAACACCTCCCTTATGAGGAAAGGCTGAGGCAGCTGGGTCTCTTTAGCTGGGAGAAGAGGGGGTGACCTCATGAATGTCTATACATGTGAGAGGTGAATGTCAGGAGGATGGAGCCAGGCTCTTCTCAAGGTCATCTAGTGGTAGAACAAGGGGCAATGGGTGCAAGCTGGAACATAGGAGGTTCCATATAAATATCAGAAGAAACTTCTTCACAGTGAGGGTAACAGAGCATTGGAACAGGCTGCCCAGGGGGGCTGTAGAGTCTCCTTCTCTGGAAGCATTCAAGACCTGCCTGGATATGTTTCTGTGTGACTTAGTCTAGGTGATTCTGCTGTGGCAGGGGATTGGATTAGATGATCTTTTGAGGTCCCTTCCGATCCCTAATGATTCTATGATTCTAGGGTCAGAACCTGAAAGGATAGACACAGATCAAAGAGGAGACAATGGCTGAAGAGGACCCTAGGTTGTGAAATTTTGGTCTAACTTTCTAGGACAGAAGGTACTGTATAAAACCAGATAAAGGATTCACAGAAAAAAATATAATATTCTGGAGGAGAGTAGAAAAATAATAGCATAATTACTCACAGATTCTGTGCCAAATATTCCAATAATATTATTCTTGGAACTACAGTTTCATCTTTAGACTTTTAAACTATATATTTGTGGCTAAAAAATAAGTTGGAATGCACTAGAGTACTGAACTGTGATTACATATGGTGCTGAATAGTTAGCGTACAACTGGTATGGTAATGACCTGGGACAATTAATGCTTTGTGTGAGATGGCTGTGCAAGGGTTGGAGGATTTTATGCACCAGAGACCATTTCCAAAATCAATATATATGAGCCTGGATAAGGTTTTGCTTCCCTCCTCTCTTGACAGGTTTCAAAAACTGTTCCAGGTGTTTTTCAGATTGCTCTGTATTCTCTTAATCTATAATCTAGGGGAGTAAAACACACAATACTCAAAAAGCAAAGACCATCAGTTTCACGCTGCTGAAACACTGGTATGAGGGGCTGTACTGTAGTACTTAAAATATTTCAGACCTTTAAACTTAAGAAAACAGCAGGATTGAAAACTGTGGTTCAGATGTACAAGGTTCAGCTAGCATGGAGCTGGTGCACAGAAGCCAGCACAGTGCAGCATGAATGTAGCTTTCCTACCTACTTGATGTCTCTCATTTAGCAGTGGGTTGGTAGTCTTGGAGGCTCCATGTATTTTTCAGCCAAAACATTTATCGAAATGCACAACTGTACAGCAGAATTCTTTCTTAACTTCTCTTTTTCCCTCTGTCACATGGGTGATTACACTATTTTATTACTATTCTTTTAATTTCAGTTTGTTGCATGCCTATTTATGTAGCTTTAGGTAATCTTTAGGTGTAAGCATCCTTGAAAATTGCATTTCACTAGCAAGAGATATAAGAAATGTTTTTTACATTCTTCTTTTTTTTCACCTACACATACCTTATTTTATTCTCAGTAAACATCATCCTAACATTTTATCTGTAGTATCCTCTTTAGTGCTTTTCTCTGTATATCAGTGTCATATGTCCTAGAAGTTCCTTCTCTGTTTCTGGAAAGAAGATATTTTAATGCCTCAAACCTTGGCACTCTCCAACCTTGATTGTCTTTAGTCTATGCAGAGACAACATGACAACCGCTCTTCTCAACAGTACTTTTTTTCTAGGATAAGAGATCTAATACTGATTGTTCTGCTAGCAGATTCTCCTAGACTTGGCCTTTCAACTAAAAAGCATAATTATCACTACTTTGAGAATTTTAAAGACTGTTTTTTCATGTGGGAGAATATTTTCTGACTACCATAGCCTCATTTACCAACATGTGATACTCAGGAACTAAGCTGCATCACTGTGCCTATACAAAGAGCAATCATAGTAGTGCAAGCACCCTTGACTCACAATATGTCTTTAGTAAACTCCTATATTATAGCAGTGTTGTTACTGCCACAATAGGTTAGGGTATGTCACCCTTTCTATTTTATTTGAAACCACATTTTTCAGGCCTTTATAACTTTCATATTGTGATAAACACTGAACTGAATCTTTGTATATGGCTTGTCAGCTAAAATAGATGAAGACGTAGTGGCTGGAACTCGGGTGGTGTATTACAATAAACCAGCAAAAAAAAAAAAAAGGCAAGAACAACTGGATTTCTCTCATTTTTGTTAGTACAAAAGGTAAGCAGTCTTAAAAGGCAACATAAACTCTTATTTAGAAATTACAGTTTTGATCTGCAAAAGAAGATTCCCTAGTTATATATGAGTGAGTAGAACTAACATCCAAGAGCTCTCAAGGCCCAGGACGCTATTACATTTTTACCACTTCTGTAGATCAAACAAGGAAGCAATTCTCTGCTGGGAAATACCCTTTGCAAGAACTGGCAGAACAACATATTCAGAGTATGGAAGAGTGTTTCTGAGGGCCATCTGGCAAGACTGACAGGAATTCTAACAGGCAGACTGTCAAAGAAATGGAAAAACTGCATATCTGATTAAATAACCTGAAAATGTTCTTGTAAGTGGGTCATGGCATGCCTCCTTCCCATGGGTATCTTTCTTCAGAGTTTTCTGTGCACCTTCTGAACTGATTCAACAAGCCAAGATTGCAAACGTGCAGCCTTTCTCACCAAAGATGACAATGCAAGTGCATCCAGCTAAGGTATTAATTTTGATTCAGTACTCCAAGCAATAATTGAAGAGGAAAAAATTCCCCCTAAACAGCACTATCATTTTGCAGTATCAAAGCCATTAAGAAGGCTGATCCCACAATCAACATGCTGATAGACAAATGCTTCCTTCTACCACCATTTCCATCATGTCACTGTATATCCACAGCTGAGAAGCACTCAGATTCAATTCTTTGTATTTGGATGTGTTCATACCCACACTTTTGAGTAGCCATGACTATCCTCCAGGGTATTCAGGACAGCAAACGAGTTCCAGTATTAAACTGCTCACAAGACCTGCACAACACAAATGTTAACGCATTTTTTTTTCCTAAGATTTGGGCTTTGTATTGTGTTAAATTGGAGATATAACAGCAAGACACAGGTGATTATGTGGACCATTCTTTAAACTACCACAGTGACCCAAGCACACTAACAAGATTATTAAGAACCAAACTTTGCAAGGGCCTATGGAAGGATGTCCTTCCCGGCTGAGATGAGAATCCTCATATGATGTTAGAGGAAACCTTGATTTTCACAGGCATCATCGTAATAATAAATGAAAATATTAATGACAAGCTTTCTCAATGCTTTTGAGTTTATACTCATGCTTCATCTTATTCACCTGCCCTGAATACTTATTTGAACTTGGTCCTGCGAGTCATTGTGTAAAATTAACTTTACATTTATGAAGTGCACACTGCTTTTAGAAGATTAACATCTCCAGTGGAAGTATTGCTTGCTTATGCATGAAAATGAAAACACTGTTACCTTGAGCAATTACAAGTAAGCAGTACAGACCATGTCTAACACAGCAGCCTTTCCTAACTCCTGAATTCTCGTACACTGTCCAGCCCTGAGCCTCTGCTAGGGCATACACTGTTCTTTCTCTTTTGTACCTTGGTTTCAGTAGGGAATGCACTTGTGAAGTTACACTAGAGGAAAAAATTAATATAAGCCCCAGTGCTACCTGCTGTGCTGGAAAAAAAATGTACTTTGCTGGTTAAAAGAAACAGATTTTTCTATTTCTTATTTAAGCAATCACAAGGAAATTTTACCAGACACCCATGGATTTATAAGTCATCAAACTAATATTTTTTCAATAATGAATAAGATATACGAAATGGAATCTGCTCAGAGATATTCTATAACACATTCAGGATCAATGCATTATATATATAAATACAGATATACATATACACACACACACACTGCTCAATAAAAGTTTATCTCCAGTTTACTGAAAGTGATTTATAGAAAATAATTTTTGAATACAAAAATGTGCATTTACATTGGAAAAAGCAAATAGAGAAGTAAAATTAATCAAGTGAAATAGTGGAAATATTCTATGTAGTTGATGCCAATCAAAATTGACTGGTTTTATAATACTTCTAGCAAGTTGTTTACAAACGGAACACATAGAAAAATCATTCAGAGAAACTGAGTATATAGTCTAATAGAAAAGAGTGAGTGTTTTATATACATTTACATGCATTTTGCATTTAATACTAGAAAAAGTATTTCAGCCATACAACACATTAAAAAGGTAGGGCTAGGTGAGAGGGAACAGCAGGAGAGACAATATTTGAACCACCAAATTTGACAGGAAAGTCAAACTTAAGTTTTCTACAATTTAATGCATGGGATTTTCCAATTACAGAGAAAGCACATTGTCAAAAATTTCATTAATGCTGAAAATATAGAAGGAAGAAATGTATTGTGAAATTTTTAAACTGGCACCTGCCAATAACAACAGATGTCTCCTCACTGTAGAGTTGGGCAGCATGAGAAGTTGCCTGCTTATGGCAAGAGAAATGGTCTTTCAGCCTGAAAAACAAATGATCAAATACTTCCAAAGTCACAAAACTGGAACCATAGAATCATTAGGCATCAGAAGGGATCTTGAAAGATCATCTAGTCCAATCCCCCTGCCACAGCAGAATCACCTAGACTAAGTTGCACAGAAACAGATCCAAGCAGGTCTTGAAGACTTCCAGAGAAGGAGACTCTACAACCCCCCTGGGCAGCCTGTTCCAATGCTCCACTATCCTCACTGTGAAGAATTTTTTTCTGATATTTATATGGAACCGCCTATGTTCCAGCTTGCACCCATTGCCCCTTGCCCTATTACTAGATGACCTTGAGCCTGGCTCCATCCTCCTGACACCCACCCCTCACATATTTATAGACATGAATGAGGTCACCCCTCAGCCTCCTCTTCTCCCAGCTAAAGAGACCCAGCTCCCTCAGCCTTTCCTCATAAGGGAAGTGTTCTACCTCCTTCATCATGTTCATTGCTCTACACTGGACATCCTCCAGCAGCAATCTGTCCTTCTTGAACTGAGGGGCCCAGAACTGGACACAGTGTCTTTTATCTTGGCACCAATGCCATTACAAAATGATAAATTGACTGAGCTTTGTTCATACTGTTTTCATATGGAGCAAGAATAGAGATCTGACATAGACATTTTTTCACACATATATCCACTAATCCTCCTCCATAACTTTAATATTTACATATGCAATGTGTCTCCATGTGCAAATAAACACAACTTTATTTCTGCACAGACACACAGACACAGAGAGCACTCTAAGGGAATTAAAAGGAACAGTTAGAATATCTGATTTGATCTACTTTATTTTTCTCTTCTCTGAAAGCACTGAGTTACCAAAATAAGGGTTTTCTCACTTTCAAGATTTACAGTTTTTTAGCTTTCTTCTTTTTGCCTTCTTTTTATTTGCAGTTAGCACCAACATAGTCTAGAGAATTAATTTCTCTTAGCAATGTAATTACTAAGCAGCATACACTTAAAATGAATTTATGTACTCCTAGAATTTACTGTGGAGTCTTCTGGTCATTCCTGTTTAATACAGGTACCAGTGAAGTCAGAAGACTTTTAATGAAAGTAAATAGGTCATGTTGTTAGTCAAATCAAGTAGTTCCTTTGAAGTGAAGGATCTGCATCAGCATAAAATCAATGTCAGATTCAAAATGTAAGCCTATAAAATGTAAACAGTGCCCAAAATTGACACAAGTTATTTAATTTAATTGATTTCTTGGTCGACAATCTGTAAAATATAGATGGGAAATGTTTTTTTCTACAGATACTGTCTTGAAATGCTGTCTGCTAGGCTTGACCTTCTGTGGTTTTTTTACTTTGGCAGCAAGTCAAACACAGCCACTGTTCACCTCAGGACTATGAACTATAGACAAATTAGTACATACTAGACCATTATCTCATCTGATTATCCAATTAATGCTCAAGTCCTAAAAGACAGTCAGCACTCTCAGACTTCTTACCTACCTGGCAAGCCAATCAACTGGAGTGAGATGATATTACTCACTCTCCTGTTCCTTAAAACATCAGTTTTAAAGCTTCCTTCAATGCCTCAGACTTTGCAGGGGTTTTGTTTTGAATTTTGGGTACTTTTCTGGCTGTTTTGGGAAAGGCGTAGGATTCGACTTCACAAGCTCATCTTACATTATAGCACTGTGGATGCAAGACAAGCACCACACTTTCTAAGAGATTATGCCAGGTGCGCCACTTCTTTCTTTCTTCTTTCTCCATGGTCACAATGCACTGCAGAATAAGGGGTCTCACATATTATAAACCTGTGTGATGATAGCTCTGAGTGTATTGAATCCTTCTTTAGTCCATCAAGAATAATTTTTAAGGTGTTAACAAAGATTTTACTAGTTAGGAAATAATATAAAACATTTCAGGCTTTACTTGGTTGCTCATGCACAGGTCTGTAATGCTGTTCTAGATAACTTAGACTGTCCCACTTGAAATGGGATATGAGTTGCATTTGGATTTGTGGCTGTATCTGCCAGGCTCATATGGCTGTCTCTCAGATACCACAAGATACACACCTCAAAAGGCACTAAATCCTGATTTTTAATGGCTAGGTCAGGCCTACCCTTGAGGGATTTCATGCCATATCTTTCTCTGCCTATAATAGAATAAGTAAATTGTCTTTCTGAGTTGACTTACTGACTGCTGCTGATTTTCGTTTTCCCTGTGACATTCAGATAGCTTAGAAAGATAAGGAGATTCCCCTCAATGTTTCTACTATGAAGTTTGTGAAAACTTGCTTTGTACTAAATGTTTGTAAGTAATTTTGCTTTTAGATTATGCACTTCAAACTTGGGAGAAAATATCCTAAGTTCTTGAACCGGTGGGAAGATGCAGAGGGAATCCTAATTCAACCTATCTTTCTCAAGCTTCCTCAGTTTCTTTAATAAGAGTTTAATAAGAGTTTCTCTACTTGCAAAACAACAAACCAGCATGCCCCTTTAAGACTTCTGACTAGAAAAGAGATGTAGGAACTAGGTATTAGTGTCAGTACAAACTTGCTCAAACCTGCAGTAAGCAGTAACTCATTAAACTTCACTAAAGCGACAGCAGTCATCTGTCTCTGTACAGAGACACTGATCCAATTAAATATTTTGGTGAAATTTCTTAGGCAAAAGCTGTACTCCATGTTACAATGATTTTTATTCCAGAACAGAGTAACTTTGTGCAGCAGAGACTTTTTGAAGGTTCAAACTGATGTGGACTGTGGAGGAGCAACTGGACACCTCCATTTGAATTAGCTGGTTAAATGCATAATTCTGAGTCATGCAGCATTGATACCAGCAAATCTCTAATGATTCTGTCCATCATGAAGGTGGATAAGGCTTCATTTGTACCAAGAGGTAAAAAATTACAGGATGCAATCCTTAAAATACTATGTCTGAACATTTCTTTTTGCATGGAAGTTCTTACAGAGAAATACTTTTCAATTAAAAAAAATAAATACCCAAATTAAAGAAAATTCTCAGGTAGAACTATAGAGGAACACTGATCAATCTTCTTGTAATGAATTTTCCCAGGGAAAATAAACAGTGAGTGGAATACATAAGCTCCTATACTTCCTAGTGAGTGGGATTGCTGAGCTCTATATTATACACTTCAGGCTGCCTTGAGGAATATCACTGAGCATGAATTTAAGGAGAGGAAAAAGAGGGAAAAATGTGAACCCATTGTTTAAATAAGAAGCTAATCTTTGGTAGAAGGATGGTTCATATGCAGATAAAATATATTAGTATGTGAAACTTCTTTCAGCATTATGCTGCATCTCCTTCTATTGTAGGTAATAAGCTCGTAAGTTCTGATACATAAATCCACCACTCACTTCTTAAATATAAGCAGAAAATACCTACCTGAACACTAAGATGCTAAAGCTTCAATAGGACTGGTGATATGTATTACTTTATGAATGAACTTTCTACATGATATTTGCAAAAGCGCTGGGGAAAAAAATCAGCCTTCGAGTACATTAATACCAAGCATCATTTGTTTACCAGTGTTGCTACTACAGACACTGGTATGAAGGCATGGAGTTAAAATAGAGCTATCCATAATTCAGCTGTGACAGAAACTCAGTGCTGCAAAAATCAAGTCTCCACAGAATACCATTCTTTTATAAACTGCATAAGCAACTACAGTTGAAGGAATCTTTTCCTTCATTACCTCAGCAGTTGCAATCTGACCCTTTGGCTACAGTTGATAAAAAATCCTTTGTTCTCCTTCACATACCAGGAATTAACATTTTTCTAAACTCCATGAACTCAAACTATTTGAATGCCTAGTAGTTTGCAAATAGTTTTTCAATGTCAAATTTCTATAATGGTCTTACAGTGCAAAACTAATTGCTGTCTATAGTGGATGCAATTGTACTCACAGCAAGATAAATTGGATTTCTAAACTGCGATTTCCATTGTGTTACCTCCATGTATCATGAGAGTTATCCTGATGTGCACAGCAGTGGGCCTACTTACTTATACACTGAACTACAGCTTTATGCGGAATGCACTGTCTCGCTTTGCTTGCAAAAAGACAGAATCCCAAAGTATAACTGTAGACTGCCATCGTTTGGAAGGGTTTATTGAGGATACTCATCTCTAATCATCACCTGTCTAGAGAAGTAGAAAGCACAGCTTCTAATCACAGACGCAACAACCAATGCAGACAATCCAATTTAATGACGGGTATATCAGGACCAATAAAGTACCAAATTTCCAAACTCCTTCACTTTGGTTCTCTAACTGGAAGAACAATAAGGTGTTTTTTTTAAAAATTTAGATTTGTAACTGAACATTAAAAAGACACATTAATGCTCAAGGTGTACCAATGACAGGGTATTGGAAATGACATGTCTTCGTTAACAGCCTTGAAGATGTGATCAAGTAAATCCTCAGTGACATTTCAGATGATGCAACACTGTGTGAAGGAGCTGGTAAACCAGAGGGTCATGCTTTCATTTAGAACAACCTTAACAGGATGGAGAAAAGGGCAGAGGAGCTGCATCAAGTTCAGTACTGCACCTGGAGAGAAATAACTTCAGATACAAATACAGGCTGGCTCTAAACTGATGGATAACACAGCAGAGAAAGCCCTGATGATGGCAGAATTGAAGTTTTACACAAGCCAGTATAGCACTTATGCAGCAAACAAGGCAAATGATCTCCTCAGATCTGTTAGGAAGAGCATTGGCAGAAGGCAGAGAGTTGATCTTCACCTTTTTAACAGCACTGGTGAGATTCACCAGGACCTCTGTGTCCAGTTCTGGGCTCCCAGTACAAGAAACAAGGAAATATTGGAGTGATATGATGTGCCCCAGTGAAGGGCCACAAAGACAGCAATGGGATTTGTCTTACCTTGTCAATGGTATCTGTCATATGAAAACAGTTGAAATATTAGGGGCTGTTCAGCCTGGAATGGTACCTTATCATAAATACCTGTTGGAGTGAAGAAGATGAACTCTATTCAACGGCACCCACTAATAGGACAAGAGACAATGGGCAGAAGTTAAAAGACAGGAAATTCTATTTGAACATAATAAATATTCTTGTATCCATGAGGTTGGTTAACAGTTTGTCTGCAGAGGTTATGGAGTCTCCATCTGTGGAGATGCTCAAAACCCCGCTTGTCTTATCCTAGAGCAAACTATTTTAGTGGCTACAGCTCCAAGCAGAGGCTTGGACTAGGGACATCCAGAGTTCTCTTCCAAACTCAGCAATTCTGCCATCCTGTAAAAAGGATTATATTGAAATCTGGATGTCTACAACTTTCTCATTAGGATTAAGTGTTGTTTTGAAAAATTAAGATTACATTTCTACAAACTGGTAATTACTTCAACACTGAACTGGAAAGCATTACAAATGATTACGTGTAGTAAGAGACATTTCAGAGATTTATTTCAGTCCTGTGGGCCAAAAAATTTAAGTGAACAGCACAATTCAGACAACAGTTTACAGTCAAACTAATGTACCTATGAACTGTGAGGTTCCATTCCATTTTAAAGCAAATCACTTTCATGTGTAATGCAGCCTGAGCCCTTGTATTAAAAAAGACGTTGAAGGACCAGATGGCTCAAAGTATTATCAGCAAGGGCAGAGACTCTTGATTGTCCTGGATGACACTGAAAAATCTTCCTCATAATTTCATAGCAGAGCTCATTCAGTATGAAATTTGTAGGCAGAACTGATTTTTCCTGCATCTAGTAGAAGATATACCATCATTTTTTTTTTTTGGGTCTCTAGCACTTGTGTCAACAACTTCTAATTTTGTGACATTGAAAAAACAATTTGAGAAGAAGAGACATCAGGGAGATATGAGGAGCTGTGAGAAATTGTTCGAACTGAGTTTCAAGGAACAATGGTAAGAGACCAGCAGCAGTAAGACAGAGCAGAGTTAGTGAGCATTACAGATTTTAAGAAAGGCAATGGTTGGGAGTTCTGCTGCTGCTCCTGGTGCAGCACAAGGCCCAAAGATCAAGAGCAGAAAAAATACCTAGGGCACAAGCTATTAAGTTTCAGCCTGCTGGGGTCCCCTCTGGATTCATCTGTACACCTCATTCCTCTATCACTGCACCACAGGATTTGTTTTTCCATCCAAGTGTCCCTCAGGGACATACCAGTAGCTCCCACGAAGCTCAGCTCTGCTCCACCTGCAGCAGTGTCCTCAGCTCTGTCAGCCCTCAGAGCAGTCAAGAGAAAATAAGAGAACAGAAAGGAGTTAGGCAGCTTTCAAACCCTCTTCAGCTCCAGCAGATCAGAGAGGTTCAAAGAGAAAGAATTTCCCTCTCTCTCTTCCTGGAGGAGAAATATAGAGTGAAATAGGTTTAAAAGGACCAGAGGGGATGCAAGCATCAGCAGTATATGTCTACTCCACACAGACAGAGCAGAACATACTTAAACCCAGCTCTTTTATGTATTACGCTTATTAAATATTTGGTATTTATACTGCCAAAATGTATACACAAAAAAGAAGTTGCAACAGGGCATTTAATGGCAAATGTTGTTCCAGAAACCAAATGTTATGAGCAGTTATAATGGATGGAAATGCAGATAGTACATTGCTGAACTATGCAAATACTTCAGGAAGAGTATTTTTAATCCAGTATCACAGTTTGTGAAGACAGATGCACATGTATTGATAAGATATAAACATTTTAGTAGATTTTTGAATGAAATTAAGTGGAATATTCTTTATAACAGACTCAACACTGCAGTTGATACCCTACAAAATTTTCTGTGTTATATGTGTCCCGTAAGAATTTTTCTGGAGATAACAACAGACAGATTTTCCACAGACTTCATCTGATATGGCTTGAAAGACTTCAGCAATCCTGAAAACCTGCTTGCTTAACTGGCAGCTTGAAATCTCAGTGACTCTATCATTACCATGTTTCTTCATGATTTTTCTCTCTGGTCTATGAAGTATTTTTCTTGTAGCACTCTTTTACAACCTGTCTTCATAAACTGACACATTGCTTTTGATAGCCTGTCACGTTCTGTCTACACTTCAAGTAATTTTACCTTCTGTTATCCCATTGCAGAATAAAAGATGTTAGCTACTACCCAAAGAAAAAATTAAAAATGCACTACAATTTTTTTTGTGATCAACCATCAGGTTATTCTCCATAATTTCTTTTTCAACAAGAAAGCAATAAACTTTATCATGCTTCTTATCATTCATGGGTTAAAATGATAAACCAACCAAAGAAGCCTTCTTGTAAATACTGGGGACTAGCTCCACTATCAATTGAAGATCACATTCACAAAGCAACTTTGGTCTGGAATGCAGGGAAGAACTGATCAAGCAGAAACACTGATATCCAGCAGAGTGATGCTTCTGCTTCTTTTCTTGCATACTAACTGCATAGGCACGCAAAATTCTGATATTTGTGGATATTTGTGCTGTTCCTTTTACATTAACAGTTCTTTGTCTAAAAAACGTGTTTGCAGGACTTCCTTTTTTTCTGTTTCTTCACAAGTTTTTAATGTGGTTGCTAACACACCTACATAGAGAAACAGGCTGCATAAATTATAGAATTACTGTTTTCTGTAAGAGAGAAACACAGTTTTAAAAGCAGGAGCAGGACAAGTTCCTCACCAGTAAACTGCAATGTCACTCCATACTTTCAAAATACTGAAAATATATTCAATAGGAAATGGAAAGAAAGGGTGAGAACTCACAGATATGAGTGTCATGTCCAAATGATCAATAAATTGGAAATAAATTGTAAACTTGGCATTTTAAATGTAGAATTGCAGTGAAACTACCCAAAAAGTTTTAGAAGGACAACTTGGTAATGGAAACCTACAAAGAACTCCAGACTTCTCCTTTCCCCCATTCAGAAGTATAAAGTCTTCCAGAGAATTTTTGATAGCTAGGTATGTAGATTGTCAAAGTCATTGAGTGTAATAAGCCTGGATCTGTTCCTGTGCGACTTGGTCTAGGTGATCCTGCTGTGGCAGGGGGATTGGACTAGATGATCTTTCAAGGTCCCTTATGATCCCTAATGATTCTACGATTCTATGATTTTGCTCTGCTGCTCTGTCTTTATGGATCTTGGATTAAACCCTCACAGCTGCAACTTGGAACTTTTCCTTGTAGATACTGCTTTATGTATGGACTTTTCTAGGTTATAAAGAGACAGATTCTGAACCCTTTGTGTCACAGAAAAGTGAGAATATAAGAAATTTTTCTCTGTGCAAAAGAAGTGCTTTAACCTTTTCTACTCTATTTTGACCTCTTAAAGATGGTAACATAGAAAATAACTTCACTCACAGAGAAAAATCTTGTCTAAAGGCTGTGAAGCTTGGTCACCCACTCACACTTCAGAAAAAGTTCCTGTGGAACAGATAAGAGGTTCATAACAGTGTCATGTGGAAAGTAAATCCAGTCTTGCCCTTAAAAATAACTTTATTCCCTTGTATGAAACAAACACTTCCCCTGTGATGAGACCTCATAGCACACTCACTAAGCTCAATAATTGTATTGGTTCAGTCAAAATAAACTTGGTTTATGTAAAGTCAACTGAAATATAAAATTGTAGCAGAACTGGTACTTTACTTTAAAATTTGCTTACTTTTGTCAGTTCTGTGGTGAAATTCCTTTCCTCTTTGGTCTGCTTTTCTTGCACAAATTGCTTATAACTTACTGGTATTGCTGCAATACAATTTGGCCTTAATAACACACAGCTGATAGGACACATAGGGTATATTCAAAATGTCACTTAGAGTTGTCTTCCCCATAATTCAGATGCACTTTAATGTCATCTGTGTCAGATCAATTGTGTATCTGAACTCTTTTCAGACAGGTATCTCTTAAAAAGCGATACCAGAGGAATTATAACTGCACTTGGCTTTAATGCTGAATCTGATCCTAAAATTAAGAGGCAGAATTCTTGTTCAAATCAGGAATTGCCATAAATGTGATTTCATAGAATATTCTTGTTAACTGGTTCTACAATCTGCTTCAGAATATTTCACTTTTTTAGTTAGCCATATGATTGTCACCTTATAAGGAGTTGTGAACCGTGGTAGATATGGGAGGACTGTACAGTCAGATCGTACAGAAATAAACTAAAGAAAAATCCTACATTGTTTCTGTTACCAGGTGGTGAATGTAAAAAAGGGAAATTCTGAGTGGCAGTTTACAGACTTCTACAGACTAAATATGTTTTTCTCATTTATTGTACCATGGTCTTTTCTTGATGCCCTAGTCCAATTCATCCTAAAAGCTTTGGAATATTTTTGTTTAATTTCAGAAGTTATTAGAGGAAGATATTTATAATTGCACTAAAGCTGAGTAATTCTTCTTCAAAGCAATAAGAACCAGTTTTGTTTCTTGAAAGGACTTTCTTGCAATTAAGCAGTGCCTGCCATCATCAGTCAGAACACAAGTCCTGTGTTTCAGAAGAAAAAAAATGTTAAATTGTTTATTTTTTTTAATCAACACAGATTAAGTAAGTTGTAATGTTACATGGAGCTGTTACAACTATGTTTTGTTTTATTTTATTTTTATTTCTTTTCATTTGAATGAAGATATTTGTCTTTTGAGAGTGCAAAAGGGCTCCACAGTTCAGTTTTGGCAATACTCAAAAGATGACCCAGTTGCTATCCCCCTATTGTTAAAATACAGGGTCTTCCTCTAACAAGAAATCTGTGTTTGTCTCATTAACAGCAAAGCTTTTCCAAACTTTGCAACAAAATTGTACATTTGTGAACTTCACAGAATGGAAATTAGATCCCCCATTACAGATAAGGGCCATCCTTTTAACCCTTTTTCTGCTATCTCTTCTGGTCATTTCACATAGATATGTACAAGAAACTCTTCATTCATGCTGATCTTTAATAATCTTGTTAAATATCTCTATGAGTATATAGAAAAGAATTTTAAGTATGGCAGACAAAGCAAAGATCAAAGAAGTACACAGCCTTGAATAAATTTTGAGCTAAAAGTAAGCATAAAACTAAATGTCTTTCACAGAGACTAGCAGACCTATGGATAAGAGAAATATTATAATAAAAAAATACTGCATATGTGCTTGTTTGTGTACACACACAGATGACAGTGGGAGAGAAAGTACATTTATGGTTAGTAAAGCATGCAGGAAAACTGGAGAGAAACTTTTTGCAAAGGACTGTATCGATAGAGCAAGGGGGAATAGTTTCAACCTAAAAGAGGGTAGATTTAGATAAGATCTTAGGAAGAAATTCCTCACTATGATTGGAACACGCTTCTTGGGGAGGCTGTGGATGCCCTCTCCCCGAAGATGCTCAAGACCATGTTAGTTGGAGTTCTGGGAAACCTGATCTAGTCATAAGTGCCCCTGCCCATGGTAGAGGGGATTGGAAATGGATGATCTCTACTGTCCCTTCCAAACCAAATCATTATATGATTCTGTTTATAAACACACAGAAAAAAAAATTATAAGTTTAAATTCTATTGTGAATTACCACTAGTTAAGCGACAAGATGGCAAATTACATATATGTGTGCCTCTATGGTTTTTTTTTATTCAAAGCATTACCAGTACAGTTCATTAAACCACTCTCAGCAGTGGGGCAAATCGAGTACAGGTAATGTCTCACTGTGGAGGTGATCTGCATCACAGAGCACGGATTCAACTAGGAGTCTCTAGTGGGTCCAAAGACCTGTAGGAAGGTTCACACAGCCGGAGTTATTGGTGGGAGAAGCTTGTTATGAGAAGACATTGAGTTCTGTATCATTAATGTGGATATGAGTGGGTACAGCTGTTGCTGACTTCTGATTTCTTTGGAGGTCAGTTTGCGGCTAATAGTAGTTTCTTTGTTCTGCAGGTCATGAAAGTTTCTTTATTTTGTGCTTATCAAGGATGCTTCAGGCTCCCAGCTGCCCTTATCAAGGCCAACCCAGGCTCTCACTTGTACTTGTCAAGTATGTTCTGGCTCCTCAGGCCACATTCCCAACCTAGCAGTTCTCAGATTGGCAGAGATTGTCCGTACTTTAGCAGACATATTTGTCGTTATTTTCCCATTATAATCAGGTCACCTTTGTGGCTGCTGTGACAGAGTATTTCTTCTCACACAGTGAGGGAAATAGTGGAAACTGAGTGCATATTGCTTTGTCTTGATGCATTCTTGATTAAGTCTCAGAGAGTTTGTGTTGAGGAAACTGAAGTGTAGGAATTTACCCTTGTAATTTTACCAACAGGCAAATCATTTGCACTCCAGTGTAGGTGCCTTTAGCTACATGCTATGAGCACTTTTTAAAGAAATACCTATTCAGCTTTCAGATCTACCTCACATTCACTTTATAGGGATGAAAGCTTACTTTCTGGTAAATGATCACGTATCACACAAAACTCGTGCACAGTTGTAGCACTGAATGGCATTAGTGGTCCCTAGTGAGAGTCAATAGCACACTAATCTTCCCAGCATTTGTTTTATCACATATTTTCATTTTAAGTTTGAGGTTAAAATTAGTGTTTGTCTCCAATGGGTCAGACACTGCAGAAACACACACACTAAGATGCAACCCCTGTAATCAAAACTTTATATCCTCCAAAGCAAAAAAAACCAAACCAAAACCAAACACCAAACCAACCCCAAAACCGCCAAAACAGGCAGAAAGGTCTCAAAAAGCATATAACATACAAGTTACCATGATAATGACTTTTACATAGCACACTACTTCTTAACATTTGGAGTGGGACAGTAATCTCACACGTGTGCTACAAATCACTTTTCTTCAAAGATAAGTTCCTTGGTGTCCTTTATGGACTAATCACTGTTCAACTCAAGGAAAAGAGCACACTGAGGGGTTTTTCTACTCTAGCACAAAGGTTCAAATGGTCCTAAGCTATGATATTTATCTCATGTAAGGAGAGGGAAAAAGTGGTTGCAACAAAATAAAGGAATAGATATAAAAATACAGTAAGAATCTGGATTGGAGTGACAGACAAACTGAAAAAAGAAAATATTTTATTCTACACACTTGTATGGAAGGAAACTGTAGTATAAATGATTTTAAAATAAACAAACAAAATCCCAAACTTTTAGCAAGTTATAATGGGAAGGAAAAATGAAAAATTTATTATTTGGCTGAATGAAACTGAAATGAAAAAACTAAATGTGTTATTTATTTCTCAATTTGTAAATATCTTTCATTTAATGAATTACCTTCAAATTAATTAAAAAGTTTACATGCTTCCTTAAACTTCACATAATCAAAGTAGATTGTCACAATGATATAAAGCATTTCATAGGTTTTCATTCTAGAATTAGCAGCAAATTGGAACTCTTGTGGACCCTCAAATTAGTCAGGTCCAAAAGTCTGTCTCCAAGGAGAAAAACAGCTAGTAATTTGAGAAGAGCCATCTGATTGAGTAAAGTTTTCTGGGGAAATAATAAAAATCTTTTAGGGTTATTTTTTTTCAATGGGCCAAAAATTGTATTTCTAACACCAGGTCACTTTTGATCATGGTCTCTGTTCATGATTTACTTTCAAAGCTTAGGTTCAACTGCTTCTACTAAGGATTCGGGATTTTGACAGTGCTCCCTTCCTAACAAGACACATTTCTCATTGGATAAACTCACCATTGGTGTGTCCTTTACATAGCCTGGGAAAGTTTAAAAATATTGTTCTGACTGTGGTCAAGGCGGATACCTACTATTGGTACTATTGGACACTACAGTGTCCAATAAAAGTTTAAAATACATAAATATTGTGTCTTTGCTAATATCCAGCACAGGTCCGGAATTAATGTGAACATAAATTCTAGCTTTGCATTGGATGATTTCAGCATTACATGATGCTTCCAAATACTGAGGTTAAAGAAATATTTCCTCTTTGAAAGACCTTGACATTCAGCATTCGTACGTCATCTTAAAATTCCTGTATCTTCCATTATTTGTTGTTTTCTTCGAAAAACCCAAACTGCCCACCTCCTGGAACACTCACTACTTCAGGAGGTCTCTAATGCAACCTCCTGCTCAAAGCAAAGTAATATCTAAGCCCAGGTCATTTATATATCTCCCAGATCTCTTGCTTCTCTGATTTTCATGAATCTTCATATTCATTAGCTCTCCTGCCATATGTTTGACATCAACTACCTAATAGAAAAGACATTTTATGAATTCCATCAACACCAGAGTGAAACTTCTGCCTTTTATAAATCATTCAGATATTACTGGGTGGTTTTTTTCTGTACAATATTATGAATAAGGGAAAATAACGCACATCTTTAAGCTGAACTTATAAAGTATGATGTGCTAATGAGGGACAAAGCAATATATCTGTATTTCTTTCTTTGACATAAGCACTGTTTTCTTTTAGTAGACTGTTAAGCTATTTTTTAACACAGGAATATATTTATTTTCCATTTACATTTCTTCTTTTTCCTTCCACTAAATACAGAGTCCAGGGACAAAGCCCTGGTACTTTAGATGCTAGCAGGAGTTCTACTATTGACAGAGGAATCTCACAACAGACTTTACACAACCCAAAAAAAAAAAATCCCACAAAACCAAATGCATAATTTTGCACTCTTTTATCTGATTACATTTATTTTTAAATGTTTAATTTTCATTCAATTTTAAATCCCTGCAGGAGAAGCTGCACTTTGAAACATTTAATTTGAAAAACAGACTATGTAGATAGAGTTTACATTATAGGTATTTTGTATTTATCCAATTGGGGTAAATCTTAATCGGCATTTTTTTGAGCTAGCCTATTTTATTCTGGACAGTGAGTTACGAGGACTTCATTTCTGTATGTCTGAAGTGGCTGCAAATATTGACAGAATAGTATCAGTTTTGTTGGTAGAAGTTCTGCAAAATGGTGTAACTTAATGACTAGTTATTCAGTTATTCATAACTACTCATTCAGTTATTCATAACTAGGCACTAGTTATGAAAGAGCACAGGCCTCTATGCATCTTTACACCATTTCAGTTTTCATTCATACAGTCTTAAAATAGGTTGCTGTTGGGTAAGAAATCCTACACCTGTTTAATATAATGAAAGATACAACATACTGTTTTACCAATAAGTTATCTTTCCAGATAACTGAAGCATTGCTTACCAGAAAATCACCAACCATTCTCCTAGATCCTCTCTTGAAAAACTTCTTTCCTTGTTTTTATTCTGTTATTTTTCTCTTGTTCTTGTTATGTTTATAAAATAAAGTTTATCATTTATCAAGAATATATTTCCTAGATATCAGTCACAGTACAAAGCTGATACTGAAGCTTTCTTGACACTTCATGTGCAGTAATTCCTCTTCTCATTATTGCATCGCTTAGCCTATCTGACTTGTTTATAGTCCATTCAAGTAATTTATAAAGATAAGAAATTGAAAAAGCCATTTGGAAGCGGGCAGATATCCCACATGGCAGAGGCTCAAATAGATGTGGTCTTTTCCCTGTCAAATAAGTTCCTGCTATAAATTAAATACTTCTTTTGCAATCCTTCATTTTATTTAGCCCCTCATTTATGGATGAGTCAACGTGGAGATCTTTGCACAATATGCTTGTTACTCTATCATTGCCAATGACCTGCTCTTCAAATAATCATCTTCAGGAGGAAAAAAATAAACTGAAAGAAAAAAAATCTGCAAATGCATCAGATGATGAAAAAGTGACAATAAATGGGTAAAGTTTAAAATGTGATTAAGAAAAGTCCAATCTGTGACAGAAGTGGATTACATATGTGAGTGATAGTTTCAATAGATGATCTAAAACCAAATGAGAACAATACAATGAACACTCAACACACATCACACCAGATGAAATTTTATAAATGCCTCTGACAAATGTGTACTGACTCCTTCTGTTTCCCATCAAGCCTTCCTATTATAAACTCACAACTACCAGTGCTACTTGGAAATTGAAGACCAACAAAGATGAGCTAAGCTTGAGCAGGCTTCTTAAAGGTGAGCTGAAATACCTTGGCAAATTAATAGGCCAGCTAACAACTTAGCTGTCTTAGAACTAAACAGATAGTGGTCTGTAGCAAAGCATTTTGCTGCTGTACTAATTAAAAGTCACGTTGAAGTGTAGTGCTTCAATCAGACTGTAAATAAGTAAAGAAGACACACAGACAAGCCACTGGGATCTCCTGAGATGTTCCTTGAGAGATCGTTGGGGCACTGACAATGACATATCTATATGTATATTATCCTGAAATGAAGAACAGAATACTTTCTCCTGTGAGATATTGTCTTGCCCAGAGGCAAAGAAGACAGAGAACACTGCTGAAGGAACAGCTACATGGTGACCTCTCTGGGGAGCCTCTCTATAAATAACATGGCAACCCATTATTCTCCATGAAGTTATGGACCGATACTCAGCTGTGTAAGAGATAATCATTGACATGCTGTTTTGGAGAATGTATCTGACAGACAGAAGGATAGGCAGCAGCTGGAGCTAGCATGTTGGTTTGCACATGGAACTATGCATGGAACTAACATGGGTCTGCTAAGGCTGTGGACAAAGGTCATGAAGTAAAACATGTTTCACTATTTTAATAGATGGCTAAGACATTTCACCAGTAAACAGTTTGGGATACTTTTAATTCCTCATCCCAAGTAACCTATTGGGTTAATAGAAGAGACTTATTCTAGGACAAAGGCTGCTACAGATGACTAAGGCAGCCATGAAACATTTTCATCATCCCTGAAGTATGCTGCTTGCCACACAGATGACATATCTGCATTTAAACAAGATCTGGATTAACAAGTGAAATACAGAAACATAGATAAGTGTGATCTGACAAGTGTTGAGGACATTCAAGGAGACTATACCACCTCTGAAGTGCTAAGAAAGCTGTCCCACACAACGGTCACATTTCCACTGCTTCTATGTCTCATTTCCCTTCTGTATTTCTGTACTTCTAATTGATACACAACAAGTCACGTCCCACAGGGTGATACTTTCTATGCAGGCAGTAATACTTTTTTGATCTATGTCCTCAAACTTCACCACTCTACAGAAATTACAGAATATTGTTAAGTGTTCAAGAAATGCGTTTTTATGGCCAGGAATCACGCAGTGCTGCTCTGTTTCAGAAGAAATTCTGGAAAACAAAACAATGTATACAGGTAAGATGAATTTAAGGAAAGCTAAGCAAAGAGTACCTTACCCATATACCTTTTCTATAGGGTACTGCAACCTTTTATAGCACTTGTATTCCTAAAGACTCTTCTACTTAATTTCCTTCCATCTGGTAACAGTCAAATACAGGACTCTTCTCACCAGACTGCCTCATTTCTGTGTCCTGTCAGAGCTAATCCACCCTCATTCTCTCTAGCCAAAGTAAACATTTAAACACCTTTTAATAGTACCTGGAGAAGAAGGAAAAGAATTTCCAATCAGAGCTTAAGCTTACAGCCCTGGCTTCTTCAGCCACCACTCTAATTAATAAAAAGGAAAAATATAAAAAATGGAATGTCTGAAGGCAGTATTGAAAGGAATTAATATGTCTTTCCTAGCCAGTTATGTTAAGGAAATATTAACTGTCCAGACAACTGGGCAGAGTAAGCAAGTCACATAAAAGCTCAGACAAAATCCCATTTATAAAAAAGAAAATCCATTAATAATCTCTCTCTTAACAGCCTCTCCAAACTGCTAAGCCTGAGCTAGGGTTGTTCTAAGTGCAGTGTTGTCCTCATCCATTTTATCATAATATGTCATATTACTTGGACTACTTGTTGCCCAGAGTGGTGGTAGATGCCTCATCCCTGAAAACATTCCATGTCAGGCTGGAGAGGTCCGTGAGCAGCCTGATCTATTTGAAGATACCATTGGGGATTGGAGTAGATGAACTTTAAAAGTCCCTTCAACAAAAACCCAAACTGTTCTGTTCTGTTCTGTGTGTCAGAGCTCTCTGAAATGAAGGTTCAGATTCACAAACCATAGCCTGAGGAAACCTTTGGTCATTTGTATGAAACTATTAATGCAAACTCCTGCCTAATAAAAGAGACTAGGTAAGTCTTCATGGGGGTTTCTTTACTGTGGTCAGAATGGACTGGCAATGACTGTTTTCAGATGGATGGGTATTGAGCAGCATCTAGTGTTGACAGGTAGTTTTTAATACTGAGCGCTTAGTTACACCTATATGAAATTGTTGTTTCAAAACAAAACTAGTCCTGTGGAAAGCCTGAATGATGTTTTTTATGCAGCCATTGCCAGCCACCAATCTTGCTGGCTTAAAATTCCAGTTTTGGAATACTATTCACAGTAGTTAGCTAAAAAGTTAGCTACCAGTTTATCATTCATTGATTCAGTTAAAGGAATTCAAGCTCTTTTTTTTTTTTTTCAATTTTTGAAACATACATTTTTTGCGCACATTTACTAGACAGTAACAATTGTTTAATTAAATAATTAGCATTTGATTTACAATATGGCTTGAAACCATATGATTTCCAGAATTCCAGTAATTATTTTTAATTCAAGCTATAAAAATTCAGTGCTGTATTAACTAGCAAGGCTGGGAAAGGAGTCAAGCACACAGATTAACATTTTATTATTTAAAAAAAATCTTATTTTCCAAACTGTGCTCAACTCCTACTGTAGCAGACAATTTTTATGCAAATATTTCACTGTTCAGTCTGTGAAGGCTAGTCAGCACGGCATTAAAATGTAGCAGAACATAGAAAGTAACATCTAGATCAGACCTTTCATGGATCAGGTGCTCTATGGACACCGTATGGGAAGATTTACAAGCCTCCAGCTCCAATGCAGCAACAAGAGAGACTCAGCAGAGCAAGGCATTTTAACAAGTGCGTTAGCAGAGGCGTCTTTGAAAGTTGGCTGAATTCAGCAGATATCAACAAAACCAAAATACATTGCATTTCATGCACTGACTTGAAGGATGTGCTAGAAAACCTTTCTCAGGTGAGGAGAGATCCCTTAGATTTATTACATCATCTGCTTCACCAGTGCTTACTCTTCTTAATCTTAGTGTGCCTGAACTTCAGGTTTGGGTTGTGGGGTTTTTTGTAATTATATGAAAAGCATATATTTTTAGGGAAATGTTAAATAACAGGGACTAAACTTTTGGTTATAATTGGGCAACTGCTGAACTGTTCCTTCAGGATGTAGAGATAAGTAACCTTCCCTTTAGTTCTTTCAAAGACAACACTCATAAAGGCTATTTCTCCTGTGTTTTTCTTGACACTTGGTGTGTCAATAGAAGAACTTTGACATTACACTCACTCACTCACATGCACCTTGCATGTAGTTCCAGGTGGTTTGTCTACAGAGAACAATGGATAATGGCTGTCAAATCATGCACCGAACTCTTCTTGATTGGCAATAAGGAATTAGTGTTTGGACAGATCTTTAATGTCCTTTAAGATAAGAACTGTTGGCTGTGATGGGGTCTCCTTTACTTAAAATATTTGCTTAGTCCATGAATTTTAGACCACATTGCAGCACACTGCCTTCCCTTTTTTGGAATATATGCTCAAAGTATTGGCCCATAGTTAATTTTCATGTTAGGCTGTAGAGAAAAGGAAACTGTACATGGGACATTGGTTAGACATTGAAATGGACTGCCAAGGGAGGTGGTGGAGTTGTCATCCCTGAAATTGTTTAAGAAAAGATTGGACATGGTACTTAGTACAGTCTAGCTGATATGGTGATGTTAGGTCATAGGCTGGGTTTGATGATCTCAAAGGTCTTTTCCAGCCTCAATAATTCTGTGATTCTGTGATTCTGTGACAGGCTGCAACATTGTCACTATCTTCCTGGTGTGAAGATACTTGGAATCCTGTTCTCAAGACATCTGTGCTGGGTTTTATCTGATTGCAAGCAGTATAACCTCAACATAAGCATCACTTTACTCAATCTTACATCTAGGGACAGGGTGCTGGCAACAGTATCCTGAGGTCAGGATTTCTCAGTGTCAGCACAGATCATTCTTTCAACCTTTCCACTGCCTTTTTTTCTGGCGCTTGCATGTGCTTTCTTACTGCCATTGATACTTCATCCCTATTAATCTTAGATTTGTTTTAGAAATCTCTGCAGCTTTATAAAAGTTGACATATATCTTTAAAAATGTCAAGGCTTTCCATGAACTTAAGTCCTCTGAAATGGAGGCCAACATCTGAAATTGGTTTGTCAATGGTTAGAAGAGCATTTATTACTCAATGTTACTAATTTATTTGTTAATTCACACTGACACTTTACCTTTCATAATTTAAACCATTGATTTATAACTCACTTTTAATCAGCAAAGATATTACAAGCTGGCAACTCCATTTTATTTTGCTTAATTATAAACAATTTAGGGTTAACAACATCAGAATGCACCTATTAGGTGCTTTGGCGATGATGACAGGGTATGTCATATCTCTTGGTGAATTTGCATATTAAAGTACTGTACTAAGTCTTGAAGATGAGCAAGAAGTTTCTTGTCACTGCGTATTCTTTTAGGAATCATGTGAGTTGGCAGCCTAAGAAACCTTAAATATACTAAAAATCTTCTTTCTCCATATAACATAAATTTGAAGAATGCTACATAGACTGTGCATGGTCTGCTTCAATATGTAATACTTTCTTTCCTCAGCTTCAGGCAGCAAAGCTGATTTTAACTTGTACTCCTTATTCTTTGCAAGTCTGGTAAAAGCCTTCATGGCTATTAAAAAAATTAAATTCCTCTCTTTTTTCCCAGTTTTAGATAGTACCTGTGTATCACTGTCTTACTATATTTGCTGAGTGGAACTGAAAAAATTGTTGGAATTTATCCATAAAACTTCTCAAAATACGTTTTGTGATAAAATGCATTGTGTTTTTAAGAACTGTAAAATTATTACTGCATACCAGTTTCATTATGTAGCATATGTTACATGTGGTAGAATCTTTTAATAGTCCAAGAAAATACATATTTTATAACTTGCAAGTGCAGATATATGTAAGTAATTTTTATCCATACAATATGCGTGAATGATTTTCAGCTCCATTTAACTAATGTGTTTGGAACGTCTTTTCAATACTAAATGGTACAACTCTCAGGCAAGTGTGGTTAAGTGTAACTTTTCATTTTGCAGTTCAAATTTGGGACCAAATCTTTCCTTATGTAGATAGCCTCAGTATTATACTGGAATGTGACAGAGTAATCACCATGTGTAAAATTGCAAACTGTATCAGAAAATAAAAATGCCCAAACTTCATAAGACTAGGAGATCCTCTGGAGCTGCTCTGGAGTTGAATGCAAAGGCAGTATTGTCCTGAGCCAAGATCTACTAAACATAGAGCAAAAGATAGCAGCAGTCACAGAGAAGCAGGAGGGATTAGTTGGTGTTGCCTAGTGAAGGTAAGACCAGTCTGTGGTCCACTCAGAAAACACAAGGCATGTGGGCCTGCAGAGCACATGGCCTTCTGCCCATCTCTCACTCTTTGGCTATGCAAAGTACATCACATCTTTCCTTTGACACTATCCACAGATCAGCAGTGTCAGGGACTGAAAATTTGTCCCCACACTTTCTGAAGTCAGTAGGAAAAAAAATCAACAAATGTAACTTTGCAAATAATTGGTGAGACTCACCTAAAAATTTTTTTAGTAACTATCTGCTCAAAACAGGGTGAGTTGTCATACTGGAACTGAAAACAGAATTCCTGAACTCAAAATCATCCCACTTAGATGTATGACTCAATGGAACCAGATCAGGAAACGAACATCCCAAAATGCTACCTTATGATCAATTTCCAGAGGTAATCACAGAGCAATTCAGCACACTTAAAATCTTAATCTGCCCTTACTGGGCCTTCTAAAAGAGACATCATGTTTATGATAAGCCGTAGAGAAAAATTAAAACCGGTTTCTAGGCAGAGGGAACAGAACTCCAATTCTGTTCCACCCCTAGTGAATTCGTAAAATATTCATGGAGAAATATGCCCCATTTAAACTATTTCTAGACCAGTGATTTTTTTACTTGTGACTACCTAGGAGTGTAGTTTCAAGAGGCAGAACTAAGCCTATTTTTGCTTTGGACACAGTAAGTTTTGTTACTAGGACATAATTCTGGGACTTGATGAAGCAAAGCAGCTAATCCTGGACACCATTTCCAGGCACACTGAGGATGAGAAAAATTACCAGCAGTTGTCAGCATTGATTCACCATGAACTCATACTTGACCATCTTGATGAATTTCTAAGATGAAGTGAGTGGCCTGGTAAATTAAAGGAGAGCAATCTTCCAGAGGATTCTTATAGAGAAGCTATTGATGTATGTGCTGCATGAGCAGACAGTGAGTTGTCCTGAAAATTGGCTGCATGGCTGCCCAGCAATCATCTGTTCAAAGTCCACTGGAAGACCAGTCACTAACGAAGCACTTTAGGAATCAGTACTGGGTTTGCTCCTGCTCTGCATGATAGAGCAGACAGTAGCCTCAGCAAATCTGCAGACAATATTAGTCTGTGATGAGTAGCTGATATGCTAGAGGATCATTTTGCCATCCAAACTGGGACCTCAGCAGGCTAGAGAAATGGGCTGGCAGGAACCTTATGAAGTTCAATGTAGACAAGTATAAAGTCCTGCAGCTGGGGAAGGACAACCCCTGCATAAGAATTTCTGGGGCCTACCCAGCTGGAAAGCACCTTGGCAAAAAAGGCACTGGGGGTCCCTAGTGAACACACAGTTGAACACGAGCCAGCAATGTGTCCATGCATCAAAAGAGGATGCATGAGGCCAAGTACTGTCAGCAGGTCCAGGTAGGGTTATCCTTTGTCTTTATTCAGTGCTGAGGTGCTGAGACCAGTTTTGGGTTCCTCACTACAAGAGAGAGATGGACATAATGGAGAGAGTTTAATGAAGGTCTGCAAGGTTAAGTAAGGTACTGAAGCACCTGACATTTTAGGAAAGGCTAAGAAAGCTGGAACTGTACAGCCTGGAGAAGTCTCAGGGGATCCTATTAATAACTGAACGGAAGGTGCAGATGACAGAGATAGGATCTTTCTAGTGATGCCTAGTGACAGGACCAGAGGCACAAATTTAAATACAGGAGGTTCCATTTGAACTTAATAAAACACTTCTTTACTGTGACAGTGACTGATGCACAAGTTGCCCAGAAATTTTGTGGAGTCTTCATCTTTGGAGACATTAAAAAGCCATCTGAACATGGGTCCTGGGCAATTGCTTCTAGGTGGTCCTGCTTGAGCATGGGGACTGGACCAGATGACCTCCAATTTTAATCACTCTGTGATTCTGTGATCTTTGAAGGTAGGCTATTAGTATTGGGCTAAAAATTTAACCTGAGATCTCTGGCAACTGATGTAGTGTCCAGTGAAGGCATAACAGTAATGCTTTAAACAGGGAGAAGGCATCCACGTTGCAGAACAAGTCTTGCTTGCCATTCAGAAGTTAACCAATTGCAAACAGAGTTACCAGACTTACAAGACATGTCCTAAAGAATAAGTAGTAATATAAATTCTTACAGATACAAATAACTGTAAGTACCTCTACATGGGTCTTATACCACAGCCGCAATTAGCTAATGTCCTAAAGTTAGCATCCTTCAGCTCACTTCTATGGGCAAATTTCATTCAATTTTCTCAAGGGACAGCTTACAGCTCTAAGCAAAAATCTTACATAAGAGTTTCAAAGTTCAGTCCTCTGTTTTTCAGTCAGCAACATTTCATCATCAAATTCTGTGTAACTGCTTTGCATAATTTGTAAATCTGCAAATATTTGTCAATGAAGACACTTTTTTAAATGTTTCAAAAGCTGCCTTGATATATTCTGCTTGCAGATATTATAACAATAAAAAAGAAAACAATGGCATGAGAAATATAACATTACTCTTTACATCATTGGTAGTATTGAAGTGACAGTAAACAGTAATTTTACTTCATTTTAAAAACCTAAACATTACTGTTCATGTGTCATGGTTTGAAAAATCATGGGTTCTGGTGTTTTGCGCTTTTCTGCAGGGAAACACAATTTCTTTCTGTACCACACCCCATTCTTCTCCTCAGTTGCAATGGTAGTGCCCCATTGAAGGAAGGGGTGGAATTGTAACCATGGGCAGGGGAAGCCCCCATATAAAAACAGGGGACTTATGGAAGTTTCTCTATTCATAGAGTAGCAACGGAGCCACCCATCTGCAGCTATAGTCGGTGGGAACACCAGTCCCCAACCCCAGGGGCCAGCAGCCTGAATGTGGCTCCCAAGAAGCCACACTGCTCCACCAAGGCAGCCACTGTCTTCACAGTGACCAGAGAGGAGCAGCAGCAGCTCTGCTCACCCACCAGGCGCAGCACATGAGCGCAGCCTGAGGCTTGCTGGCACCAGTCCCCACCAAGACCCTGAAGTTCTCACCAAAAGTCAGAAGAGAGAGTGAAAGACACTGTGGATGGTTTGGAGCAGACTCTCCATGACCAGCAGAGTTGGAAGGGAGCCTCAGGCCTAGAGGATGGCTTTGGTCCCCGTTGTTGCAGCATATGACCCTTTCCCCAGGATCTCTTGCTGAAGCCAAAAACTGCTACATAATTCTCTCCCATCTTCTTTTAATGTGTGTAATGGCATTGCGACATTTTTTTATTTGTTTGATTCACCTGTTTGGGGTTTTTCCTTTCTTTCTCCTGGGTGTGGGTTCAATAAAATCCTTTCTTTTCCCCAAATTTGCTTCACTGCCTGATAAATTCTACCCGAAATCTGGTTGGTGTGTTTACGAATGCAAGCACCAACTCAAAGGACAGATCATGGCCATTTTCAACTCAGGACATCATGAAAGGTGGAATGGAATATGCAACAAACAGAAATACAGATAGTAGAAGAAATATGACATGCAATGACAATGTACTATTTATTATGCACTAAACTGCCCCATTTATGTGACTTTTTCTGACCTTGAAATATCACACTGAAGACAAAAATTCTGCCCCAATGCTTGTTTTTTGAATTTTGTCTGAAAAATGACAAGGTATCTGAGATATCTGTCCATTACGCATGTATCTGTTGCTATTCCTTGTCAAGAACACACATTCAGCATAATTTTCAGATAAGTAACGTGCGAAAGAAAGGTCAGCTAAACAATAGACTACAGATTGACCTAACATTCAATTTCCTAGAATGAGAAAAATATCTGAGGATTAAAGGATTATAAATTAGGTACACAAGTTATGTGTCACTTCTGCAAGTCAGACACATTTCAAGATCCAAAGGCAAAAGTCAGCATTACATAGAATGTAGACCTTACACTTGCTTTCTTGTACCAGTGGCAGCATAGGCTAGTATGTATCACAATGCCTGTTTGTTCCCCAGAAAAAACCTCAACACCACCAAATCTTTTATTTTTTTTTTAATACCTCTTCTATAATTGCTTTTTGGGCTCCATCCCATCCAATTTCTAATCAATACAGCATTATCCACTTTAGCATTTCTAATTTATTTATTCTACCATGAATAAATGAATTACTAAGAATTAGTAATCAGTACTACAATAATAGAAGTATGAATTGAATAAAATTATGGAAATATTTTTCAATTAATCATTAATTTAATTACCTTAGATTATAGATGTTAGTGGTTAATAATATTTTACTTTTCTCTCCACACTGTGGGAAATCAAATCCAAGACAAGCACCAGAGCCTTAAGGAATATTTGGCTCATTTCCCCATGTTACTCCTTTCCAAAGCAAAAATTAGCAGCGAGGTAGGTATAGTGTATGACAACAGCTGGGATGGAGCCAAGGCAAATGTCCTTGGCATATTGCCTGGGTATATTCAGATTTCAAGGAAATAGTGTCAACTTCACTGAGTATTTAGTCAGACATGTATAATATGTTAACAATCTAATTAGTCCAGAGTCCTGTGTAGCAGACACAGTAATAGTATCCTTTTTTTTGCTGATTGAACTACCAATAAAAACTATTTTTTCCTATCAAAATTACAAAATTCAAAGGTACTTTGCTCAAAATCTTGCAGTATAAGTATTCCATGTTGAAGGCTTAGTTCAGCTCCCAGTTCAGCATTAAAAAGATGTTGTATGGATACGTATATTGATGTGTATGGGAGAGTGAGTGTGTGTGTGTGTACATGTGGACACTTGCCTGCATATAAAATATAAGGTACATATAATATAGTGAAGGACAGGTTAAAAAAATTGTGACACTGTGTTAGTGACTTGAAACTGAAATAAAGTCTTGCATATAAATGTCTCTGACATGTGAGAACTTCCAATCTTTTATTCCAGATCAAAAGCACAGAGAAGGCAATGCCCATAACTGGACATTTAATTTAAATATTAATTACATTTTCCCTCTCCCTCAAGAGAATTACCTAAATTTTGAATATTTCTTTTAATAAGAAAAATTGTTTGAAGGTAGGTGTGAGAACAGAGTTTGCAAATGTTATTTTAGAAGTTTTTTACAGTGAGTGAAAGATATTAAAGACATTAATTATCCTCAGATTAAGACATGGATTTAGAGAGGATATAAAAATAGATTTGGTGAGAAAATGAGAAGTACGGCTTTTGAGTATATATCTCACATTACATTTTTTGCAAACTAATATGTTAACCTAACAAATGAGAACTGTGAATATGAAACTGGTATATTTTTACTCCCATTGGAAGCAAATTATTTGAGAATCACAGAATATTCATGGTGGGATAGGACCAAGTCCAACTGTACACACAACAACAAAACCAAAACACTGATCAGCCACAAACACCAATCATATTCTACCAGATAAAACATCAAATAGACCCCCTACAATCTCTGCCACTAGAGCATGTTCTGAAGGACCATGTCTGCATTTTTCTTAAATATCTCCAGGGATGGTGACTCAATCACCTCCCTGGGCAGGCTGTTCCAGTGCCTGACAGCTCTCTGAGTAAAGAAATTTTTTCTAATATCTAATCAAAATCTCCCCTGCTGCAACTATTTCCTCTGGCTCTGTTATTATTCACTTGGAAGAGTAGGCTAACACCCACCTCTCTACATCTCTATCTTCTTTCAGATAATTGTAGAGAGCAATGAGGACTTCCCTCTACCTCCTCCAAATAAACATGCTCAGTTCCCTAAGGCTCTCCTCATATATGTTGTCATGAGCTTGGAGGCTCTCTGGATACATTCCAGCACCAGTATGTCCTTCTTATAGTGAGGGTCCTAGAACTTGAAGACGAGGTCTCACCGGTGCAGTGTACATGGGCACAATAACCTCTACTACGGGCCATGCTACACCGGATGAAGCCAGGATCCTTTTGGCCTTCTTGGCTGCCTGGGCTCTCTATTGGCTCATGTTATGCTGGCTCTCCACCAGAACTCCCAGGTCCTTTTCTGTTGGGCAGATTTCCAGTCACTCTTCCCAAAGCATGCAGCATTGACGGAGGTTTTGGTGACCGAAATGCGGGACTCGGCCTTACTGTACCTCATACAACTGGCCTTGGCCAATTGATCCAACCTGTCCAGGTGCTTCTGTCAAGTTTTCTACCCTTCAGCAGATCAACACTCCCACATAATTTGATGTCATCTGCAAACTGACTGACGGTGCTCTCAATCCCCTTGCCCAGGTCATCAAAAGATATTAACCAAGACTGGCCTCAAAATTGAGTCCTGAGGGACATCACTGGTGACTGGCTGCCAAGTAGATTTCACCCCATTATCTCTCTGGACACAGCCATCCAGCCAATTTTTTACCCAGAAAAGAGTACATTTGAGAATGCTGTGGGAGACAGTGTCAAAAGCCTTACCAAAGTCTAGCTAGACAACATCCACAGCTTTCCCCCATCCCATCCAGAAGGCGGGTCATATGATCATAGAAAGAGATCAGTTTGGTTAAGTAAGACCTACCTTTCAAAAACCTATGATCCTTTGCACTTGCTATGAGCGCTCACTCAAGATAATCCTCAACATGATCCTACCTGGTAATGAGGTCAGGCTGACAGGTCTGTAGTTCCCTGGGTCCTCCTTCTGGCCCTTCTTGTACCTGAGTGTTGTATTTGGAGTTGGAAAGGACCTCAAGTTCAAACTCAAGTTGGATCAAGTCTAACACCCCCACCAATGCAGGACTGCCTAAAGCACAGTGCACAGGACTGCATCCAGGCAGGTCCACCATAGCGTGAAATATTTTGTAACCGTGCTATTGTTCAAATCTCATCCTTGGTGAAGCTCTTTTAAAAGAGGTTTCATGTCTCATATGAATGACTGAGCCTAAGAACCCCAAAATACTTGCCTCATGGCAGAAAATGATCAGTTTTCTCTTTGATTATATTGCATATATTTATGCAAGTATATTTATATATGTATTTACATAGATATAGAAATTCCTCTTGTAACATCAACAGAAACATCTTCTCTCTCTAAGTTTGCTTATCTAATTAGTACATAATAACTGAGGAGTGCTGTTAAACAAATTTTCCATGCCAAGAGTGGGGTTTAAAATATCTTGGGATGCATTTTCATGAGAATCTGTATTTATAAACCAGAATTTACAGATTCTTTAACTGATTATTAGGAAAGTTTTATTACATCAGTTATATAAAACCAATCCTTTTTCTTCTGATTTTTACCAAATACTGTAATATGTTCATAGTCACACCCCAAGAAATCAAAAACAAAAGTAAAAAAAATTATCTCTTCCACTAATTAAACTTCAGGTTTAGGAAAGAAGACCTGCATTTAACAGAATCACAGAATTACTGAGGCTGGGAAAGACCTCTGAGATCACCAAGTCCAGCCTATGATCTGATATTACCACATCAGCCAGACCATGACACTTAGACCAGTCTTTTCTTAAACACCTCCAGGGATAGG
>VZRI01010057.1:96329-249681 GCA_013397515.1 Upupa epops
CACTCCAGTACCTCAGTCTCTTTCTTGGAGGGGCCCAGAGCTGCACTTGGTACTAAAGGTGAGGTCTCACTAGGGCTGAGTACAGGGGCAGATTAAAACCCATAGTCCTGTTGGCCATGCTATTTCTGATACAAGCCAGGATGCCACTGGCCGTTTGTGCCACCAGGGATCACTGGTGGATCACATTTAACTGGCTGTTGACAAGTACTTCCAGATCCCTCTCTGCCAGGCCACTCTCCAGCCACTTCTCCCCCAGTCTGTAGCTCTGAAGGAGGTTATTGTGGCCAAAATGTAGGACCCTGCACTTGGCCTTGTTAAACTTCATCCCATTGGCCTCTACCTATTGACCCAGCCTGTCCAGATCTCTCTGCAGCATCCTCCTCATCTCTATCAGATTGATACTCCCCCCAGCTTGGTGTCATCCACAAATTTACTAAGGGGAGATTTGATCCCCTCATCCAGGTCATCAATAAAGATGTAGAATACAACTGGACCCAGCACTGATCCCTGGGGGACACCACTGGTCACTGGACACCAACTGGATGGGGCACCATTCACAGCCACTCTCTGTGTCCAGTCATCCAGCCAGTTTTTTAACCAATCAAAGGGTGCACTCATCCAAGCCATGGGCTGCCAGCTTTTCCAGCTTTCCCTTCTACAGGACCTTACAATATCCTTAAACGCTTCCTGAGTCACCTGCCTCTCTTTCCAAAGTTCATACACTCTTTTTTCTTGCAAAATTTCCCTATTCAACCAGGCTGGTCATCTTCCCACCAGCCCATTTTTCAGCACACAGGGATAGCCTGCTCCTGTGCCTTTGAGACTCCCATCTTGAGTTATGTCCAGCCTTCCTGGACTCCTGTATTCCTCAGAGCAGCCTCCCAAGGGATTTTGCCAACCAGTCTCCTGGACAAGCCAAAGTCTACTCTCTGGAAGTCTAAGGTAGCAGTTTTACTGACCCCTGTCCTTGTTTCCCCAAGAACTGAAAACTCAGTCATGTCATGATCACTGTGCCCTAGATGACCTCCAAAATTTACTCCCCAACAAGGTCCTTTCTGTTCACAGAAGCACTTCCAAGAGGGCTCCTTCCCTGGTTGGCTCTATCACCACACACTCCAGGAACCTCCAGGACTGTTCTCTCTCTGCTGTATTGTATTTCCAGCAGACATTGTGAAAATTGAAGTCCCCTGTGAGCACAAGGGGCAGTGATTTTGAAACCTCTCTCAACTGCTTACAAAACATTTCATCTGCATCTTTATCCTGGTTGTGTGGTCAGTAACAGATTCCCATCACAAAAACAATCTTGCTGGCCTTGCAACTGATTCTCACCCATAAGACCTCCACCCTGTCCTCACCCTCATTAATTTCTGTGCTTTCATATGTTTCCCTAACATAGAAGGCCACTCCACTACGTCTTCTCCCTTGCCTATCCCTTCTGAAAAGTTCATACCCATCAATTGCAGCACTCCAGTTGTGGGAGTCACCTCACCACGTGTCTGTGATGGCCACCATATCATAGTTTTCCTGTTGTACAGCAGCATCCAGCTCCTCCTGTTTATTACACATGCTGTGTGCATTGGTTCAAAAACATTTCAGGAAAGGAGCCAAGGACACTGTTTTCAACACCGAGCCTGTCTCATTGACAGTTTGAAAGGTAGTGAAGCATCCTTATATGCTCCCTTTGTTGATGAAATAGAAACGCAGAGTGAATACTTAGAGCCAAGACATTGTGGAGTCCATATCCACATCCCTTGGGTACTAAAACATTCTGCTGAAGAATCAACTTTGAAGGGTGAGATACGTACTTTGCCCATCAGTATGTGAGAAGATAGTTTTTATTTATCTTTCTTGTGGCATAATTTTACTTCAAGGAAAAAGAAAAAGAGGAAACAATTACAACAATGGGTGCCCAGTAGATCCTCTTCAAGAATCACTCTTAGGTAAGGAAGATTCAGAAATACTTCTTTATCTACCCAGTAATTTCATTGAAGAATTAGAATCTACTTTTAATAAGGGTAGAAAAACAGATGTAAATTTTGTGTCAGAAATGGGCTAAGGACATGGTAAGGACAACACAAGCTGTACTGTTACATGAATTGAGCTAAGAGTCTTGCGATCAAGTAACATGGTCCAGATCTAAATGACTCATATTCTGCATTAATGTTTTTTAAGCCCTATACATTACAGGTAATACTGTATTATTAACAGATTTCTTCATTTATTCTTTTTATCTCAATAGCTAATTAAAGGCAAATTTTTCAGTTAGTCTTAAAAAGATACTCTTAGAAGAAGATAATTTGTATATATAAGCCAGAGTTCATATGCAGAAACTGTGAAAATGAAAGCTCTGTAAAAAAAGAAAATAACAAGTGCAGTACCCATGATGACTGGAACCTGGTTTCCTAAGAATTTGTCATGTTCTTTACAATACACAACAGATCTATACCTCCCACATTTTCCAGGAACCTTTTACTCTCTTGTCCCTTCACCACAATATTCTTAGCTTCTTGATCTTCTTGATCAGCAACAGTACAGCACCCTCAGGACTTCAGTATGATGCCTTGGCTTTTTTGTCACCCATACAAATTTATTCTTAGCCATTTTAATGTTCTCACTTCTCTCCCTCTCCTGCACTTTTTGGGAACACAGTAAATGGATAGGATGGATGACTACATTAACACTGTGGACCCATAAGGCATATTTTCTTCGTGATTCAGGCTGTGCTGGTGTATTTTGGAGACATCCACTACCACAAGACAAAGGTTACCAGCTGTACTTAAGAGCCCACTCACAGACCCAGTTTCTCCAGCACCCTCCTTAACACACTCAGGCTCTCAGTTCAGCCACAGCAGACAGTACACCTCTTGAAAACAGGATTCAATGTTGAGTGTGTGCATATTGCAGACATGATGACACAACCCTTCTTTTGTTCATACAAAGCCATAATTATCTTTCAAAGAAGAGTGTCACAATAAAATCTCATGCTAGCTGATATATCCCATTATTCAATATATCAGCCAAGGAAAAGTGCAAAAGGGGAATAAGATGGCTATGTCTTGAATTTGCCTACTTCCTCTCTGATCTGTTACACAAGTACTGGTATACTGGGATATCCTGAGTACTGTGTGGGTGTTCTGTGCTGTTAATCAGCACATGCCTAACAAGTCTAGTTAAGTCAGAATTGCAGTGTGTGAGCAGACAGGCACTGCAACATGTGCACATTGTTCTACACATTCCCAATTCAAATGTGTACCCAAGGGCAGGCATGGGTACTAAATATGCCAAATATAGATGACCTGAACATAGACACCTATCATTTGTGCTACTGCTGTTTTGAGTGGACTGCTGGGCACTCAGAAGTGCCAGAGAAAATGGCTAAAGCTGATAGGAGGACAGGAGGTTTACATAAAAGTAGTCAACTACTGCCAAAAGCATTAACATTGTCAGGTGCGTATTTCCTCCTCTGCTCCTGAGGCAACCGAATAGGATCATTATAAAGTTGAGGCAGGAAACACACTATGTAGCTGCAATGAAGTAATTACTCTGCAACACAAAATCTTGTATTCAGTCATTGTCTTAAGCCTCTGTCATTCTCATTTTAGAGTAAAAAAAGTAGTTAAAAATTAAAGTAAGGCCTAGAAACATTGTCATCAATTCTGTTTTGTTGCATAATTACTACATAGCATCTAGCACAAGTTCTTCCAGGCTGCTGAAGAGAAGAATTTGGCCTATTTTGTCTCTCACAAGTATGCTCTCCATGCTTAGTTTAATCTATTCAGATTGAATTGATCGTTATATTTAGTATTTATACTTAGATAGGTCTTAGAAACAACTACCTGGCACAGTATGGCCATATTTCTCAGCTTTTGCTTTTTTAGGTTAACTAAAAACATTATGATGCTTCCTATTTTTTTTTTATCAGAAATAAGACTGGAATGCAAACACTACAACACACTAGTATACATGACTTATTTATTTATATGCATATTATCATGTTCTTTAAAAAAAGGCATATTGAAATGTACTGGCGCCCACACCAAATATGACAACATACTAAAAGCTATAGCATCTATCTTTTAAATCTTGTATGTTTGTCTCAGTAAGTTGCAAACAGATGGAGTGTTGTGTTCAGCACATTTCTTCAGAGTTTCTAAATCTGCCTGATGGGAATTCCATTACCTCCACCAGCTGTACAGGTGACCTTTTTGACTTCTGCTTGCCAAGCTCTGAATATATGAGGCAGACCTGGCATGTTTGTAAAACAAAGTATATGCAAATATGGACATATTTGACTTGATGCTGTAGCATCTATTTAAAATGGATGCTATCTGGTTTAACCCTCACACTCATAAAGTGTTTCAAAATGTCTATGCAATAAAATGTTTTATGATTTTTCTTTTAGTCAATCTACCATTTTTTTTCCTTAATCAAAACCAATTAATAGTTCATCTGGAATTATGAATCTTTTTTGTTTCATTTCTCTGTGAAATGTTACTACTGTACTCCTCAGGCTGAACTTTCCAGGCACTGAATGTCCATTTCCCATCATATGTGAAAATACTTCAAAAGATCTTGAAAGCCTCCCATATTTTGGAGTTTTAATAAACAAGATATAGGATACATGCCTTTGTTTCACATAAATATAACACATAAAATATTATTCTTCTGTTTCTCTCTTATTAATTTCAAAATACCAAAGTGAACACATTCATTATAAAGTATAAGGTCCATATTGAAAAATGGTCAGTAGGTCTGTTGGTCTGTAATAATTTTCTAGCTGATAATGACCACTCACTTGAGATGCCATTACACAAAAGACAAAAATGTTCCTTTCCTAGCAGTATAAGTAACCTGTATAAGTCAACAGGTTTAATTAAAAAAAAAAAAAGGAACCTAAATGCAGGTGATTTATGTGGATTTCTGGTGCCCACATGAGTATGGTTTTGAATGAGGATGTTTAACCCCATTGAGATCATGGTCAATCAGAACAGCACAGGTTAATGAAAACGCAGTGTGCACCAGCAAATGGATCAGCCCGTGGAAAAATGCTCTGTGCCCCTAAATGAGGTTGCTTTGTGGAAGGTCTTCTGAAAGTCTAGCAAGCTATAGGAATAATGGGTAAAAATCTTTTTAATTCCTTGGATTCTGATTATTATCTCTTTCCATTTCCTGTAGTGAATGTTAGTATGCTCAAAATGTTGTCTACCAGCAAAAGGAAAATGCATCTTATATATAAAGCCAAGAAATTCCTCAAAACCAGAACAGTGTAATACAAGAAGCATTATTGGCTTTAGATCTAAATATTGCAGAAACAAAAAGACTACTTTTCTATTTGGAAATATCCCTGTATAATAATTTAAATAATGATTTAAATAATAATGTTAATATTTTTATAAACTTTCTACACAGTCCTTTCCCTAGTATTATTACACACTCGCTCTCTGCAGGTGTGGAGGTCAGTGGTTTCAGCCTAGTAGCAGTGGTGAGTTCATCATGATTAGAGTCAATATTTGGAGTCATTCACCAGGAGAAATATGATGTTTATACAGGAATATGGTGTTCATGCTGGTGGTGTCTTCTTTCTCACTCTACAATATACCAGGGGACGTTCTTACGTGTTTGTTAACACATTTCTGTATATTATGTCTTTGTCACAATCATAAATACACCATTCTACATAGATTTAACTGCTTGTTATTGTTATCTCATTAAAACATTGTTCATATTCTACACAGATAAAGAAATTAATGACAACCAATCAGTCATTTGGAAAATTTCAGTTGAATCTAACTCAGGTAAAAGAAAAACAGTTCAGAACAGGCAAGATTGACAAAGCTCTGTCCTGGGCCTGGCAAACTCAATTCAAAGCCTATAGCCAAATAGCAGGAATGTCAAAAATGGTGTACAAGGTCACAGAGTTAAGAATATGTTTTTAACTGTCACCCTATCTCATGAAAAAACATTGGCTCTCATTTTTATTTTGCATCATGGCAATTGTCTCAGAACACTCTTCACTGTATCTAATTCCCCTGCGGAATTATTGTCTGACAAACGTTCATGCATAGGATTTTCACAGAGCTCTTCTGATCAGTGTGCAAAACACATTCTGACCTAACACATCCCATTGCTGCCTAGAGTCCTCTTCTGTCTCCAATAAGCAGTCTGTGAGAGACCTGCTACCCTGCTGCTGCATCAGCTGGGACTACAAATCTGCAAAGTAAAGTGGAGACAGATACTCCAGGCAACCATAGGAAAGAATTAAAAATTAAATGACATGGAGCAGAAAGAGAACAAAAAAAGGATTAATTGGGTTTTAGGAATGGAATAGTGAGAAGAACAGGAGGTAACAAAGAGTCTGAACTCTCAGGAGAGGAAGAAACAATAGACAAGAAAGCAGCTCAGTGTCTGTTATATACAAGGATGAGAATTCAAATGTAGAATTAGCAATATATTCACCTTCACAACCACATCACTGTGAGAATGAAGGGGTTAATTTAAATACCAGGTGTCTAATAATCTTTGTGAAATTGGTGGATGAAATGTCAGATTTTTTGTCTAAAGTTACTGCACCAAGCTCTACAGATCCACCCAAGACCTGAAACATAATGGATTTTGTCTGGCTAGCACTAACCGTTACTTTGTACATCTTAGCAGCAATGAATATAAAAAATGTATTTACTTTCAATCCTAAAACTGTCAGGCAGTAATAATTCTAATGCAAATTTGCAAGGATCAAGGAACTACCTATGGAAAGTACTTTATAGGTATTGCAGAAACTCTTCATCGTTTACAGTGATCCAACAAATGCTTACAGGAAGTAGAAACGTAAGATTGCTACTATGAATTTGAAAAAATTTACCTTTAACCTCTACCATAATCTAAAAAAGCAATCGCAACATTATTATTGTATCAAGATTTACCAAAAGTTTTGTACAGTTTTATTTCTAAAAGTTAAAACAATAAATATTTACTTTGAAAAATATTTTTTCATTCCATCAAAAAGCAGCTGCAATTTTCAAGGATTTGTCTGCCTTTAACAGTAGCTTTGAGTTACAGCAGTAATCCCTTTTTAGATGGAGAACACCGAAGCTACCTGTAAACCAAATTGCATTTTCTACACGAGACAAGGCAACTCAGTGTAATAGAAACCAGGTGTCAGACTAATTTCTAATTTAACCATAAATGAAGAAAAAAGAAATACTAATCCTCAATGCAAGTTGTTGTGGTATTACAGAATCCATCATAATGAAGAAATGACCCCACTTTGCACAAAGGTTAACTGTACAAATGGTACTGCATCGACAAAAATGTTAATGAGTTTTTGTGGCAGCAGCAAGTAAGCAAGAGCTGGCAGAAGGAAGCTATTGTGATAGGCAGATAATTACAATGGAAGTCATGTCTTTGGTAATGACTAGGATTCACATCACATATCTTTTCAGTCACAGTACAATTTCCCTAGCTCTGTTTATGGTAATCTATGGGATTATTTGACAGCAAGGTGACACTTTGACTTTGGAACAAATTTTTTTCCTAGGCAGCACAATTACTGGTATTGTGACATTCAATTAGATAGCGTCACCACTGTATAATTTCGATTTTAGAAAATATACAAACATAAGGTATATTTTTCATTAGCAAATGTAGTTCTTTGGTTTTTAATTTGGGTTTTATCTGTTAAATCCTTTGACCTTGATAATGTGTATGAATTAGGAAAAATATAACAGCTGTAAGTTTTTAGCCACTCTACTATTCATTACTAAAGAAAAAAGGAAAAATGATATATTTCAAATATATCATTTTCTTAAAGATTTCTAAGCAAGGTTCATTAGTGTTGTAACCTCTACTTCGTAACAACAAATAAGTAATATTGTGAGACTCTGCAAAAAGTCCCCTTGTTCTTGTCTCCACAGGGCCTTACTGTGAAGAGGCCTCCTCTCCCACCCTTCCAAGGCCAAAGTGGCAGAAGACACGCAGCCCACTAGCACTATAGCTTTCTCAGCCTTAAGAATCCTCCTGGCCCTCCCTACAAAATTCAGATTTAGGGTCAGCATGGTGAGGAGAAAGATACAAAAGGGACAACTTCTTAGCCAGAACTTGGAGCCCTCCCAGTGAAGACCAATCAATCTGTCATCAAAGTTGACCAGTGGGATGCTTCAGATCACTTGAGGAATCCAGGAACATCTGGGAGAAAAGAGAAGAGACCCCTGCAGTCGAATATCCTCTCCTCCACCCCTCCCTTGCACCCCCCAGCTTTACTCTACCTACAAATATATCTCTTTTAGCATGGCACTTATCCATCTTACAATTTTTCTGTATCTTGATGTAGATTTTACAATCTAAAGTTCATACATCTGCATTCTTTGCAGCTCTTAGTCCGTGTGAAATGTTTGTTAAGATACAGGATCTAAGTATTAATCAAATAACAGCTTTGTTACAATAGCTACTCTTAATCTACATATGATGTATGCATCATTCCTCCCACCGGACTTAAGTGTGAATTTTTAAATTGAAATTATATTAGAAAAGTTTGCTTAGGTAACTTATTTATTGTCATGATGTGGAAAAACCCAACATGGTATCAGTATCCTATTATTTTGATTTCTGCTCAGAAATTTGTAAATTGGATAAACAACACCTAAAACTTTAATGGGATGAAGATGGAGCTAAGATTTTTTTAGAGCAGTCACATTTTCTCTTTCTGAGGAGAAAAGTTGCAATCATAATGATCTTAAGTTTTTACAGTGCTATTTGGGACAAAGGACAAAAAAAACCCCTTTCTCATTGCTTTTTGAGCTTTTTTGTTATTTTTTTTTTGAGCTTTAAAAACTCAGTAAGTTACGCACAGGAATCTTACCGTTCACCACCAAATTTCAACAGCCTGTGTTGTGAAAGGATTTTAACAATGTACAGGAGACTGGTTCACTCTAGGACAAGATATGACTACTATAAAGCAGGAAGAGCCTCAGCAGTCAGACAACATTTCAAATGGAAATGCAAAGATTCACTGAAGTTAACATACTACTTAGGAAGCGTGGCACATTGGTTTGATAATCTTCCTTTTGTGTTTTGAGAGGGCCATATATCAAATAACTCATTAAGCAAGTCCAAGGTCACTTGCTGCATTTAGAGGGCAGTTCTTCAAGGTGCTGAGCACAGTGTTTCACAAGACAACAAATGGTAAGTCTGTAAAAATGGCATGATTAAATAAAAGTAAGTGTTTAAGTGCTTTGCTTATCCAGAGGCTCTAGAGACTCTGCCTGAGATCCACATCTCAAAAGGAGTGCTAAAGGAGAGAGGAGCAATGAGAGGAAGTGGTATTTCTTACCAGTACAGTTTACAAGGACAGAAATAAGTAACTCCCCTTGAAGTCCTTTATCTCACTCATTCCTTGACAATTTGCTTTATGAGGCTACAGCTGAAGAATACTTGGGTTCTACTGAGAACAGAGGACTAAAATGTATCAGAAGGCATTTAGACAAAAAGTAGGGCTCTATAGAATTGCTACACAGTTAATCTAACTGTAGAGATGCCTATTTCTATAGATAATCCAGCACTGCAGCAAAGATTGCACAAAAGAGAGGTCTACCATTAGTACCAGTTTAGGAGACATCTCGAAGGGAAACATGTCTGAGGACTAACAGGTGCTGCAGACACAGATAACAAAGATGATGAGAGCACAAAACAGTCTGATGAGACTCTCAGGAAATGATGAGCTCACCTGAGGCTCTCAAAGAGGCAAGAGGGAGAATCACAGGAAAAGGTATTTTAGAATAAGAAAGTCTACTATCCCAGTATTCTCCTGCAGTTCAATCAGACATGCCTTAGCCACTCATAGCCAACCTCAGACTACCTGTCCTCAGACACCCTGCCTCTGGAACCACATCTACTGCCTACCCAAATACGTACAGAGATTAATCACATATTCTTATATAACTAGGACAAACTGCAACCTCTAGTCCCTCAGAGGGAAATCCATTCCAGCAGTACTTGATTCTTGTGGAAATGTGTAGTCCATTCAGCACATGCATGCATCCCTCAGTGTCAGTAGGTATTATAAAATTCAGTTCTCTGCTCCATGTTCTTCAATGGCTCTTCACTTCCAGTACACCAATTTTTATGGCCATGAATAAGGGAAGAACTCTTTCCATTTCAGCAAACCATGGAATTCAGACAAAACCCTCCTCCCACTGATCCTTGAGCTACCTCTCTCTCTCTCGCTATTCACTACATGCCCAGGGCAAGATGGCTGATGCATTCAGCGCTCAGGGATATGTGCTTTCTCTGAACAACAAATGATGTGAAGTGAAGAAGGAGCAGCCAGAAACCCGAAACTGGAAGCTCCAAACCCACTGTTCCAGTTTTGCAGAGCTGAAAAATTTCACAAGTTGCCATAGCAACTTCCTAATGCCTCAGGCCAGGAAATCTGCTCAAATTTCAAACCACGACACTTCTGAACTTTTCATATTTGAGTTGGATATTTCTGCTTATTGGTGAACTCAAGATTCTTTTTGGATTTCACATGTACTTACTATTCTCAAATACAGATTTGAAAACCTACAACCAACAGATGAAGGTTCCTGAGAGAGCTACCATGCACCCATGCAACTTAGAGATCAGTGTAACAAACTTTAAAAAATATTTCTACCAAGCGACTATTCAAGTGACATATGTCATAGCTAGCGTTTATTTCCTAGGAAAAAGAAAACACCTAAAGACTCTTCATTAAACTGCTCTCTGTTGTAAAAGTATGCCTCTTTTCTGTTTTGACAATGGTGCTGCTTTCTTTCTTTATTTTGGTTTTGTCAAATCTCCAAAATGAGATAAAAAGAAAATGTAGTGGAAATTCAGACATATCAATAAAGAACAAGCTATTGTAATTAGAATGATTCTGATTACTGACAGTGGATTTTGTAGCTAGATGTTGTATTCTGCGGCATGTACACCAGCATTCGTCTGACTGCCCCTGCAAAAACAGTCACACTTCAAAATACCACAGACATTGAAAGTACTTCAACATATATTTTAAGGTGGTGTTCTGAAAAAAAACAATTGTCATGCAGAATCAGAATAATGAAATATGTTTGACTTTTAACCTATTTTAACATTAGAGTTATAAAAATTTCATTAAAGCAGATTAAAGCAAAACAGAACAGCACAGCATAGTCTGTAGGTGGCTTACCACAGCAGCATGCTCTTCCACAGTCCTTCAGCTCCCTCTGCTGCTTAACTGATTCCCATATTTTTCAGATTTTTTTAACCTTTGTTTTTATGAGAAAAATATATGCAAATTAAAATCACACCTAAAGCAATGAAATGATTGCTTGAATTGATAATCAGTGTGTGCAAAATTTCATGTAATTATTTTCTCTCCTTTTCTCAGGGAATGACAAGACTCTTTTGACTGTTTTCTGGTGACTTATAGTGAGTGTATCCTGCCATTACAATTTGACTTGGTGTAATTGAAATCTATCCGTTGCTTAAGCTAACATTTCTTGCTTATGCAATATTATTTCACATTAATTTTGTCTTTTTTTTTTTTATGATTATCTTTCACCTCAATGTACTCAATTGTACTACAAATGCCTCCTGCAAATATCTGTGGAACACCTCCTTTCCCAGATTTTGATAGTGTTCATCTTTAAAATGCTAAAGAAAAAAAGCAGCAGGTATAATAATAATATTGTAATAATCGTATCTTTATTGCCACAGGCTTGACAAAGCTTATCCCAGGTAGCAGAAAAGTGATACATTCAATCAATGCATTCATCAAAATGCAATATAAATGCAAACCACACAAACACACATTCATTAAAGTAGAACTTTGTTTAATAAGGTATAATGAAGGTAACAAATCATCCTCCAGAATATGCGTGAGAAGTATTGATAAAATCTCAGCATCCTACCTTATACAGACTAAAATGGGGATTTGGAAAGCAGTAAAGGTTAAAGGAATATTAACACACAAGGTTACACTGTTCCAAGGCATCTCTGATCCTCGGGGGATTTTAGAAAACCCAGAAGGTCTACCTAGATAACATCAAAGAAATGAAGCTTCGAATTCAATGTGTAATTTTCTCCACAGGTATGCAGGGTATTATAACCTCTTTTTCTGTTCAGGTATTCAGGCATCAGATTATGTCAGTCGCTGATGGTATAACCCCAAGAAAATAAGATTATGAAATCTCCATTTGAAATTCTGCACAAGCTAGGGGAATCTTTAGGGATATTATTTCATCTAAGACAACTGGGATGACTTCCTGGGGGATTCATAGATTCGTAGACTCATAGATTCATAGAATGGTTCAGGTTGAACAGGGCCTTAAAGATCATCTATCTCCAACCTGCCAGTCATGAACAGGGACACCCCCACTAGATCGGGTTGCTCAAGGCCTCTTCCAGTCTTGCCTGGAACACTTCCAGGGAGGGGGCAGCCACAACCTCCCTGGGCAACCTGTTCCAGTGTCTCACTACCCTCATTGCGAAGAACTTCCTTCTGACTTCCAGTCTAAGCCTACCCTCTTCCAGCTTGAAACCATTACCCCTGGTCCTACTACTACAAGCCCTTGGAAACAGCCCCTCCCCAGCTTTCCTGTAGCCCCCTTCAGATCTCCCCAGGGTGTCCTTCAGGCTGAATAGCCCTAACTCTCTCAGCCTGTCCCCAAAGAGGAGAGGAGCTCCAGCCCTCCAATCATCCTCGTGGCCCTCCTTTGGATGTGTTCCAACAGTTCAATATCCTTAATATGTTGGGGGCTCCAGTATTCCAGATGGGATCTCACTTCTCTTGATGCAGCCCAGGATGCAGTTGGCTTTCTGGGCTACAAGCACACATTGCCTGCTCATGTTGAATTTTTTGTCGAACAACACCCCCAAGTCCCTCCTCAAGGCTACTCTCCTTCTGTTCACTACCCAGCCTGTATTTGTGCCTGGGATTGCCTTGACTCAGGAGCAGAACTTTGCACTTTGCCTTGTTGAATCTCATGAGGTTGCCACAGGCCCACCCCTCAAGCCTGTGCAGGTCCCTCTGGATGGCATCCCTTCCCTCCAGCGTGTCCATCACACCACACAGCTCGGTGTCATCAGCTAACTTGCTGAGGGGGCACTCAGTGCCGCTGTCCATATCACTGATATAGATGCAGCGATGGTCCCAGTACTGACCCTTGAGGGACACCACTCATCACTGCTCCCTATTTGGACTCTGAGCCGTTGACCACAACTCTCTGAGTGTGACAATCCGGCCAATTCATTATCCAGTGAGTGTTCTATATCTGCATTAATGCTTAGCCTTAGGAGCAAAGTTACTTGTGGGTATGAATTATGCTACACTTGGGAATACCTGCAATCCACCCATAGTCCAGCATGGACTGAGACTTGACTAGATCTCTCTGGCACTGCTTGGATACATGTCTTTGTCCTTTGTGAGGACAGTGTTTATGTTGGAATATTTGCAAAGTATTTGCTGCTGTTCAGGAAATGGCAGCATGTTCCTGAACTTGCTCAAGAGTCTGAGGAAGTATCTGTCTTTGCTATCACCTTCTTGTTAGGAGAGTGACTTATGTTATCACCTTCTTGCACCAGATACATGCAGGTTGTTCCTGAGTGCCACCTTAAGAGCAGTCCCATTAGGCTGGAGACAAAATTACATGACTGGATTCTTCTCTAGAGGGAATTACAGAATAAAAATCAGATCCAAAAGGTCAGATCCAAGAGGTTATAGCCATGTGAAATAAATAGGTAGACTGCATGAGCCCAAAGCTGCAGTCAAACAAGTCTGCCTAATTCTGGAGATACTTGGGAGGATCTTCTTTCAGCCTCAGCACCTGTCAGGCACTTGAAATTTGTGCATGTCTGACCTACCCTTACCTGAACAGCTCAGTGCCTCAAGTCTCGCTGTGACAGCAAATTTCACAGTTATATATTGCTTGAAAAACTTCATGCACTGACAGTCCCTTTGTCACAAAATATATAGAGACACAGAACAGGAGAAGGTAACACTGATCCCTATAACCAGTCCTCCATCATCAGAAATAATCAGAATGTGAGCAGCAATTCCAGGCATAAAGGACTCAAGTTATAAAAGTCTACCCATTGCTGATAAGCATTAGACCTACAATAAAAAGGTCAACATCCTTGCAGGTACCACGGTTGAGAAAGAAGAAGCATTTGAGTTCATGACAATGGTACTCATCTCTGCAACAAAAGGACAATCATTTAAATTGAATTCTCAGGCAGTTCAGATGGCTGTTCCTTTCAGTTCTGATTTTCTCACTGGCAAGTATTCTCAAGTCACCACTACAATTGTGCCCAGGAAGCCTAACTACCTGCTAACACCACCACTGTGAAGGGTAGCTCATACTGCACAGGCATAATTCATATCTCATTCCTGAGGAGCAGACTCACCCAACCTTGTCACTGCTACAGCTCAGTTCAGCACAGGGCTTGTCACACAGGAGCCAACACTCAGAGCGTGCAAACATAAAACTGTGCTTTGGTGCTTGAACAGCAAGAAATGTAACTGGAACTGAGTCCCCAGGCTCAACAGAAATACCAGTCATCCCTATCAAAGTAATCAAGAACAATTTCCTTTCTAATCCTTTAAAACCACGACAGTCCCAAACTTGGCGATTAGTTTAACCTTGAGCACATAAATACACCAAGGTGGTACTGTTATACACAGTTTTAATATCTCAAATCTACTGGCTTATTGTAACTCAGCCTTACTCATCCTGTCTCCACAATGCTACAGGGGAAGGCAGTGAAGAGCTAGAGTCCAAAGTTAGACATCTTTGGGGATGAAGAAATTAAAGAGGCAGAATAGCCCTTTTCTTTACAAACTTTGACAATGGCCAGGAGAACTGTAACAGGAAATTAAACGCAAATCAGTTCAAACACAACAATCTAATTTGAATTAATCCTCTTTGGACTACTAAAGGATTTAACATTTCCCATTCTGGGAGCAAGCTTTTCCCTAAACTCTTCAGCTTTAATACAAACAATGCATATTCCTTGCTGTTTGCCTTAATTACAATACCTTCACTCTTCAGATGCTTATGTAACAACTTCTAATTTACTAATTAAATTAACCATGATCATTTTGTAACTGTTGAGCCTTGCACCATGACTTAAATTCCTGCTGCCAATATATTTATGGAGTCGTCTCATCCACTTTCATCCCATTTTTCTAAATTTCTTTCCAAATCTTGTTGAAAAAAAGAGCTGAAGAAAGCAAAATGCACAGCACCAAGGAAAACAAGAGCAGAACAAACAAATTTTGGTCTATAGATATACTTTTTTAGCATTGTGTGAGAACCTGAGCTGCATGACCTGCATGCCCAGGAGTTCCAGGACTGCCTTTACATTTTAGAACAAATAAAATGCCTGTGCATATATAGATATTCTCCCAAGTGATTATGCCTGAGCTATGGGTTCAAACTACAAATACACATGGTGACCTTACACTCTAAGGTAGCAAATGTAATTCTACTGCTCTTTCCAGGTAATTTTACTTCCACAAGTAGCAAGGCAGACAGTTTTTTGCCTGACAGAATTAAATGTGAACAAAACATGACTGGCAGATTTTTGTGCTTGAGAGTCAACTTCCATGTATTTGACCTATCATTATACATACAGTAGTAAATTAAGACATTTGAGGTAAACTAACAAAACAATTCATATTGGTATTTTATAATTTTTCAAATCTCTGGAGTGTGTGTATGCAAACTCTCTACCTGAGGTATTCTCAAGTCTATGTTGATTCCTTAACCATGTCTAGTTTATGTGGTTTAGCTGAGATGGAGTTCATCTCCCCCATAACATCTCTCAGTGTTGTACTTGTGGTGGTACCTAGCGGCTGTTGATAACACACCAGTGCTCTGGCTACTGCTGAGCTCACACAGCACCAAGGCTATGAGTTGTTTTTTAACTTTCCTAGCACTTGCCCCAGCAGTAGGCTGAGGGGCAGGCCAGGCCAACTAACCCAAACTGACCAAAGGGATAATCTATCATATGACAGCCCAGATATAAAAGGAGAAAGAAGCAAGGGTGGGGGGCATTCTCTGATGGCATTTATCCCCTGAAGCAACTGCAATGGGTATCTGAGCTCCATTTCTAGAACAATGGCTGGACATCATCTGCTGATGGGAAGTAGAGAATGATTATTTGCTTTCGCTTCCACAAGCAGATTTTACTTGTGCTGTTAGGCCATTTGTCTTTACCAGTTAGCCTCTTGCTCTGTTTTTCTCTCCCCTGCCCATTCAAGAAAGATGGAATAATAGTGCAACTTTCATGGGCATGTGATACATACACATAGAAGGCCAGACACTAGTGGTGTGCCCCAGGTACTGCTATGGGGGCCAACATAGTTTAACCTCTTAAGAACATGGAAGATAGGAGTAGCACAACTTTCAAAACATCATAGACATTAAAAGCACTGAGGAGCAGTTGATACACTAGTGTTTTGTGCTACCATTCAGAGAGACCTTAACAGGGCAGGAAAGGCCATGGTAGTGCTACTGAGCAATTTGTACACCAGCAGTAGAGCCTCGCAGCAACAAACAGGCTCCTGAACTGCATTGGGAAGAGTGCTGCCAACAGTTTGATAGAGATTTTTCTGTTCTTCTTAGTACTGGTGAAATGTTGAGTGCCAAGTCCAGTTCTGGGCTTTCCAGTACAAGACAGAGATGGACACAGCTGAGTGAGTCAAGCAAACTGGCATGAATCACAGAATTATTGAGTCTGGAAAAGACCTTTGAGATCACCCAGTCCAGCCTATGTCCTAACATCACCACAATAAGCTAAACCATGGTACTAAATGCCACATCCAGTCTTTTCCTAAACAACTCCAGGGATGGGGACTCCACCACCTCCCTGGGCAGTCCATTCCAGTATCTAATCACACTTTCTGTGAGGAAGTGATTCCTAACCTAAACCTCCCCTGGCGCAGCTTCAGGCCATGCCCTCTTGTCCCATCACTAGTTGCCTGGGATGAAGAAGATGAAAAGATCAGAACATCTCTCAAAGCAAGAGAGTGAGCTGCAACTCTTCAATCTGGAGAAGAGAAAGTTCAGGAAGATCACATTGACATATTAAATACCTGACAGGGAAAGGGTAGAAGCAGAGAAGACTGAGCCAGACTCTTCTCAATGGTGCTCAAGAAAATGTCAAGAGGAAAATGGCACAAAATGATACACAGAAAACTCCATTTACACACAAGTAGGAAAAAGACCCAAACAAACCTGCAAAGGTGATTACATGCTGAAACAACTATCCCAAGAGGCAGCAGTCTCTATCTTTAAGTACTCAAAACCCAACCAGACATGCTACTCCACAACATGCTTTGATTGACCCTGCTCTGTGTAGTGTGACTGAAACAGTAAGAGTTTCCACTTCTTCCAACCTCAGCAATTCTGTGCCTCTGTACCAGTGAACAACTTTATACAGAAACACCAGACTATTCTGACCTTAGCATCCTGACAGTTGAAAGCCTGTCTAAACTGTTTTGTACTTTCTATGAAGCAGTGATAAACAGGGCATCATTTCACCTTTTGTGGAATTTACTACTTGAATCTGGATTTACTGAATTTACTACTTGAGTCTGGATCCAGTAGCTATTACATGAGTTATGCCCACTGTTTACACCTACTTCTCCATTACATCAATGAAATTTTACCTGTGGTTGGAAAAAACTTTTAATTTCATGGAAGAGAAGAAAATGTGGTTCACTTGCATCTATGACAATACCTTATATTTAGAAATAACAGAGGAATGAGATAGCATCTCAGACTTAGGATCAATCTACCAGGTTATTTCTAGGTGGACTTACCCATCTAACACGAATAGGAATAAAGCCATAGGCTGCATTTTGAGCACAGTGCTACCTGGTGGACAGACTTTTACCAATGCTTGTCCAGCTTGTAGGTTTGAGCAATTAAGCAGAACTATCAAATTCCTGAAAAGCTAGACTGTTGTCTACTTTTGACATTAGCATGGCTAAAGTTCCAAGGATTTCAGGAAGTGCTCAAAACCCAATGTGGCAGTGTATTAAATTTTGGATCTGGCCATAGACACTAAAACTAGAACCAAAAGCTATAGATCAGGTGCTCATCATTTAAAACAGGGTGACAGAGAACATCCAGTTTACGACTATGTATCAAAACGGTGGAAACAAAGACTTCATAAAAAGATTTATTCAGTAACATCAAAACTTTCAGAGACCAAGTCCTAGTCAGACTGAGCAGAATTAAATGCGCAGAACAGTATGTGACAGGTCATTTGGTGCACTTCATTACCTTGCTGAATAACACGGGAGGAAACACATTTTGGTTTACTTCCATGGAAGCTGGCTCCTCAAAAAATTTTACAAAATTAATGGATACATTTGCTATGAACTGCCCTTTCCACAAACACTGTGTGTGTAGAGTGTAACTCCAGATGCTACAGAACAATCAGATAGTAACATGATTTTCCACATTGTTTTCAAATCTTACAAATTAGCATTATAGCGATCTCTGTTTTGAAAGTCTTTATAAGCACGTTTTGCATCTGTTTTACTGTGTGGGATTCTCCCAAAAGGTGCCAGATCATTGAAGCAGGCATCAAAAACTTCATCTACAGCTTTTTCTGCTTCTTCTTTGCTGACTTTTCTAACAGCCAGAATGGAACGAATTGCTCTGTCTCGTACACAAGTCTAAAACAAGAATTAGAAAAAGAAAAATCTGTCATCATTAGTACAAATAACTTTTCCCCGATTTTATCAAGTATTAACTTGTACTCTGATGCAGTAATTTTTTTATCACAGAATAATCAAACAACGCCTGTAAGAAGAATTAAAGTATATTTTTTTGTTCCATCCTGTGTTGACTGTTTCAGTTTTCTATGTGAAAAATAAACTGTCAGACAAGCAAAAGACATGTTTTAACTCTTGTTCTAAGGAAAGATGTAAACATTCCCAGATACACAGTAACTGCAACTCTAACATGAGCAAATACCTTGTATTACATCATTACTGTTCACTATGACAAAAAAAAAAAAGAGTAAAATACCTCCTATAAGCCTTAACACATGTGATCATTTAGAAGCCTTGACATTATGTTTTCTGTTTTCAAAGACTTTGTCAGACTTTTACCTGTTTATAGTGGGATTTCCACTGCATTTTCTGTAAACCCTGGGTTTTTTTGGTTCTTACTGATCATCCATTGTCAGTGGTAATGCTCTATGATATGTCTAAGTATCTGGGAATTTAACTCTGACAAAAATAACAGGGTGGAAAATGAGTAATTGAGTAATGTGAATCATTACTACTGTGAAAAGTTATTAAAGGTTAATTAAGAGAAAGCGGCAAGTCCAGGGCATCTATTACTTTCTCTGATGTTTTCAACTATGAAATTGCGTAAGATTGAGGTTAAGTAGGTAAAGATGACTTATAACAAGTCAGTTGTTTTAAGGTCTACAGTGCTTACCTGATGATGTCCTTTTAATCCAAATTTAAACCTGGTTATTTCATTCATCAGCGTACAGTCTCCACTGAGATTAGCAGCTCGAATCTATTGAGGAAAAAATAAGAAGACATGACCAAAGAAACACATGGAGGAAAAAAAGCTGCAACAAACTTTTTTCTTCAGTGCCTTTCTGGTGATTGCTGGTAGAGAATATTCCCAGGGTCACTTCTACTTATTAAGTACATAGTACACTTTATATTCAGCCTCTATGAACTCAAAGTGTTACTACAGAACATGCAACTTTCTCTAGAGAGCAAGTCTCACATGTCACCAAAGCTTAAATGAAAGCGATCATATATGTATTATTCATGTGTTAACTGCATATAACATGCATGTGTCATTCATATATGTATTAATTGCTAAAAGAATATGGAAATAATATTCTTCCCAATATACATCACAAGCTGAAACAATAGTTAGAAGAAAGGCAGATACCTTTCAAAGTATTTGAACTTACCTCTGAACACGCTAAGTGTTTGACATTGCTAAACCAGTCTACATGTGCACGGCAGTGATCAAAAGCATGAATCAATTCATGTGTGACCACCCGGTTCATGTGGGATTGGTGGCGAATGTTGTTCTGACACAGAACAATCTATAGAAGAAAAGACGGGATTTTTTCAGCATGTTTCAACACTTCTCTTATTTCTCAACAGCCCAGCATTTATCACCTACAGCATTTATACTCTTTAGATCAGTTTCTCAGCATTAACAGCCTCATCACCCAGTGACCTACTAGTTCAAATACTCTGGCATAGCTTTCATTTATCCAATTTTCATGACTAATTCAAATATCGGCATTTGTAGATTTAACCCTAGCAACAAAATGCTTTTCTTTGGAAGAATATTTTTAAATTGCTTTTAAAAGAGGATGATGTCTGGTGTTTACCTGAGATGTGGCAGAATCAAAACCTCCACTGACACAGCCATCACAGTTTTCACATGAAAAGTGCCGATCATTGAAGACAGTGCTGAAAAACCCAGACAACCAAAATTTATTGGGAAGAATTTGCATGTAACAGTGATGTTATTATAGTGAACAAGGTGAATTAATTGACATACCAACCAGACTGCTTCATAGCCTCAAGAAGAAGTTGAGCATATGGATCTAGAAAAATACGGCTGCAGTCAATTTCTCTAGACAAAAGTTTTGAAAGTCATCTATAATCAAAATATAGACAGTCTAAACAAAAAAAAAAAGGAAAAGCAAATTCACACCTTGCAATATTTAACCCTTACACAATGCAGCTTGATTCTGTTACGTTTAAAGGTATGCAAAGTGATACTGAATAAAATAATTTTGGTTGGAAATAAAATAATTTAAGCTGGAAAAAACTTTGAAGATCACTAAGATCAACCATTAACCTAACCTACCAAGTCCACAACTAAGCCTGCCTTTAAGCTCCATACCTACATGACTTCTGAATACATCCAAGGATGGCCATTCAACCACATTCCTGGGCAGCCTGTTTCAATGTCTGATGATCCCTTCAATAAATAAGTTTTTCCTAATGTTTAATTTCCCCCGTCAAAACATGAGGCCATTTCCTTTTGTCCTACCACTTGTTACTTGTGACACCAACACCCACCTCTCTACAATCTCCTCTCAGGTAGTTGTAGACAGCGATAAGGCTTCCCCTCAGCCTTCTTTTCCTCATACTGAATAGTCACAGTTCCTTCAGGCACTCAACATAAGATCCGAAAGCTATGCAAGAATCACGTTACTCTTGACGCTATTTTATTAGTAGTAAGGCATTAACAATGGCCTTTTGTGAGCACTGTCCTCAGCAACACTCACAGTCAACATTACATAGTGAATTACAATGAACCACAAATGGGCAAGTGGTCTCAAATCTTCAACAGAAAGAAGCAGAGAAGAGCTTTCTGATAAGACAAAAAGCACAGCCCACAGAGCTGATTCTGAATTCTGAAATGATTTCTGTATCATAAGCAAAATCAAGCCGTTCACAAGGCAGAAAGCATACTCCCAGTGCCCAGAGAAAGAAGCCCGCAAGCCCCTGCGGCCCAAGGTCAGCCCCGCCGGCCGCCCTGACGTGGGACACGGAAAGTGCCCGGTGCCAGTCAAGGTATCCTATGCTGGCTAGGCCCGGGCTCGCCAGGACATGACAAGCTCTTACTAGTTTCTAGCGTCATCCTCAGCATTAACTGGCACTTGTTGTGGAAGGTGAACAAGCTGCGCATCAGGAAGCTCTGCGGCTTCTTATTCCGCTCCGGGAACAGCCGGTAGCCGAAGTCTTCCTCCTCCAATTCCCCATCGCCGCCCGCTGCCGTCGCCTCGCCGCCGCCCTCCATGACCCCCGCGGGCCCCCCCCCCCCCGCGCCCAGCCGGACAGCGTCCCCCCCCCACGCTCCACGGCAGGGCAAAGGGCACGTGGCGAAGCGGGGCCAATCGGCGAGCTGCTCCCTGCCGCGTGAGGCGCATGCGTACGCGCCATGTGACATACCCCTTCCCCGCCCCTCCCGCCACCGGCGCTGCTGAGAGGCGGGGCTCGGCACAGGTGAGACAGGAGGGGGTTGAGGAGTCTGGGCTCCGGTGAGGCAAGGGGAGGGGGAGTTCACCCGCAAGGGCCTTGTTTCTAGCTGAGAGGCAGTGGAGAAGCGGGAGTGGAGACCTGGCAGGTCGGCGTGGCAGCGGCCTGCTGCAGGGCTGCCGGGTAGGGGCCTCGGGAATGATAAGGCTGCTCCGTCTTAGAGTCGCTGGGATGAGGCCGCTCTCGGGTGTGGGGCGAGGCCAAGGCCAAGGAAGGAAGGCGCCAAGACTCAAATGAATCTGCCTTAAAGAGCTCTTGCACGCTGTAGGAGCTGCACTGGGAAAGCGCGTGTAGTCAAGGCTTGGGTTAAAGGCGTTGCTAAGCTATATGCGGTAGAAGGTTCGCCTTGCGTTAAACATAAGATGCTTTAGAACGTTAGAAAACAAACAGATTTAATGCTAGATTTTCATACGTGTAACAGCGTTGTTTAGTTAGCGATAGAAAAAATTCAAGAGGCTATAGTGTAATGTCTTCTAGTTATAGCATAAGGGAGAATGGCTTTAAGCTAGAAGAAGGTAAATTTAAATAGGATTTTAGGAAGAAATCCCTCACTGTGAGGGTGATGAAGCAATGTAATGCGTTGCCCATTGAAGGTGTGCATGCATGGCAGGGGGGTTGGGACTGGATGATCTCTGAGGACCTGTCCAACATAAACAATTCTATGGTTATTGTGTCTTTTGAAGCATCTTGTTCTAGGTACCATTGGCCAGCTGTGTTTGGTGTACCAGAGTATTTGGTGTATTCCTGAACAGGTCTCATGGAATTAACTGGCTAGAAATTGGAGAGGGTGTGGTCAAAAGCTGTAGGTAAGTTAAAAAATAAAATGGATGCCCATACTGGAAATGTGATGAAAATTTGCATTTGTCTTCACCTAAACTGTCTTTCCATGTTGTTTCAAAAACACTGGGTATTTAGGAGATTTTTTTTAGGAAAAATACATTGCTACATGTAAACATGTTACCACCTATGTATAGACTGGGGAGAAGCATAACTTGCAATAGGGCAACAAACTCAGCTATTTACTCCTGAGGAAGGAAAAACCTTTCTGTCTTCATGTCATCCGTGTACTAGTAAATAATGCAACGTGTTTTTTCCATGAGACTTGCCTGTAATTATGGACATTACATTGTACTGCATAAATAATTAATCTTGTTTGTTCCTAAACTCTTTATATTTCTCTTTTGTTCATTAATTATGTAATGATTATTTTCAAACTACGTGTGCTTCATTATTTCAACTTCTTTTGCTAGGGACTATACAAATAATATTCTACCTTTTATCCATGAGTTGATATTTCTGTGATATAAAATGTCTTTCGCTTGAGACACTAAAAACAAGACAATATCAACTTTATGAAGGCTGTTAATTATTAATAACAATTAAACAGTGTATTAGGGTCTTGAAAGGCTACAAATGTGTATGAAGAGCACATTCAAAGGGTATGCAGAACTTGTATTTCACAGGACTTTATAGCAAAACACTTAATGTGTTTTTTCAACCCTGTGCTAAAGATCTGCGCATATTTCAGCATACTTACATGTAGGGGCCAAAAGTGGTTTTGGTGGTTGGTTTGTCAGATGCTTTGTTTCTGTTTAGATACAAGTCAGCATTTATATCATAATTGTATTTTTTAGTTAAAACTTAATATGTTTTCTGTATCATATGGGAAATACTGTAGAAACGCCTTTTAAAGGGTGTTCAACTTGTTACCATTTTCAGGATTTGCATTGAATTTTTGAGTGCTTTACTTCACACTTAGGAAAGTATGACTAGTTGTTATGATGTATTTTGTGTTTATCTGAATAACATGGCTTCCTTTCATTTTATTTCAAAGATCCTTCTTCTGTTTCTTCTTAACAACTTGGTATTTTATGTTCCACTGTAGTATTGGAAAGCCTGTCTGTAATGCAAGGCAAATCTTCATTTTGAAGTAGCTGGCTTCCTTCAGTGTGTATCTTTGAGTTCTATTCAGAAGGTGTATTTTATTTGATATTTGGCAGATTACAATGAGTGGACCAAATAAAGCGCTAGAACTACAGCTGCAAATGAAGCAAAATGCTGAAGAGCTGCAGGATTTTATGAGAGAATTGGAAAGCTGGGAAAAAGACATTAAAGAAGTGGATTCTGAACTAAGGAAACAGAGTGGTGTCCCAGAAGAGGTAAGAAAGTCACAAGTCCAGTGTTGATATTGTCAGCTATTTGTAATGTCATAATATTTGTAATAATTACTTCTTGTTTCAGCTAAACTACATGTGTTGCCTTAAAATAGCTGAATGGAAGGTATGAGCTGACTCAACTAACTGTTCCACTGTGAGCCAGTAGACGTTTAATCAGTTCCTGGTAGCCTTAGGAGAATATTTCTGTTTACAGTGTCAGTATTACTTACATTTGCTTACTTCTAATGTCAGCAGTTAAAGAACCTTCTAAAGCTTCGCTTTATCTCATATGTGTAGTACTTGCTGTTATTTATTGCAAAATTTATACTTGCTGATGTTGGTGATTCTGTAGAGTTCCTGAGAACAGCTTGCTGGATGTATTTCTAAAATGAAAGTCACTAGTAGATACTGTATCTAGAAATCGGTACTACATATTCTTCAGTACATATGATTTTTACACATTTGTTCTATAATAATTTCTTATTTCAATTCAGAATTTACCACCAATTCGAAACAAGGCTTTTAAGAAAAAGAAGAAAACCAAAAGTAAAGTCACTTCAAAGTTAACCACAGAGGAAAACAAGAAAAATAAGATCAAGTCTTATGATTATGAAGCATGGGGAAAACTTGATGTGGTGAGTTAGAATATTGCTTGTAAACACAGTCTTGTCCCCAGCTAATTCTTTTTTAAATAAGATTTTTATGTAGAGATGTCAGTTCATTCACATGTGTCTTATTCTGCTGGGTAGCATATGAATGTGGAGAATAGCTGTTCCTAAAAAAGATGGCATGCTTAAAACTTGGATTATTGAGAAATGCTTTTATCCAGCAGATTAAAATTTAAGGAAAAAAATGGCTTAATGATAGACTTTCTGACATGTCAGAATCCTAGTAGAATATAGCAGTATTAGAAGATAGATCTTTCACTTTTGAAGTGTGAAGTACGCCTTAGTAAAATGGACTTCAGCAGTAGACACTTTTTTAAAAATGTATAGTTAATTCTTCTGAAGTCTTACTTGTGATAGTTTGCATTGTTAAATTATAATGAGAGTAATAGTTTATTTTATCTGATTTCAGGATAAAATTCTGGAAGAACTTGATAAAGAAGATAGTACTCATGATTCTGTATCTCCAGAGTCAGACTCTGAAGAAGATGGAATTCATATAGATGCAGAAAGGTCTCTTGCAGAGAAAGAAAAGGTGCCTCTGTAAATGTTATTTGAAAAGTAGCGATGTAGATGTATGAGCATTTGCAATTTCTTTTAAAAGATTGTCCACCAAGACCACACTTGTGGTGGAAGAATTGCCCATTTGGAATTTTATCTGTTTTCTTCCCTGCTATTCAAAACCATAAAGTTCTTCTGATTGTATCAAAGCCTCTTAGACTGCACAATGTACACTTGTGAAGATTAACATATTGGTGACTTTGCTTTGAGAATTTGGGTTGCTGTATAGAGTTGCTGTACGGATAGAACTGCTGTCTACCTGAACAACAAGGTCTGAATGCCCTAAGCTAAATCACTTACTAATTTAAGACTAGTCCTATTTTTAATGGCCAGTACCGATAGAAACTGGGGGAATGTGAGTGGTCTCCTTGTCTTGGTATGGCAAATTCATGCCTGTTCAGCTTTACCTTGTTTCCCAAGCAGAATACAGCAATACCTATTTTGTGCTTCATTGCCATGCAAGACATTGACTAGCAGTGTAAAACTCTGGTGGTTCTGAGAATTTTTCAAAGGCAATCCCCTAACACTATGTCAGTGTGTACTTTTCTGCAGTAGAGTTTCTCAGTGTCTTTATTGCCTCACAATCTCTTCTTTCCTCAGTGCTGTGGGAATGTCATGATGTATAATCCACAGTCCACACTGAGAAATTGAGATGGCCTTGACAGTTATCTTGGCTTTAGGGAGGCAGCTGAGGGCACAAGATACAAATTGTGTTCTAAAGAGAAACTAATATTTACCCTGGAAAGCAAAGATATGAAATCTAGTTACACAAACCCCAAACTTCAGTAATTCTGTACTGCATTTGAGGCAGCTGTGCATGTGCCTGTTACAGGTTTCTGGAAATGATCTACTTGAAAATCAGTATATCTTAAAACTTAAGCCATTGCATATATCATAAGAAATATTGAATATGCAATGTTTAGAATATTTTAGTTAAATATTTCACGGTAAAGGTGTGATTTGCGGGAAGTGTTTTAAAAACTTTTGAGTGTACTAAATAACAAGCTTCGACATTTTTTGCCAAAAATTAACATGTCCATCAACATGCAATAATTTACTAAAAAGACTTCTTTCTATTCACAGGGTAATAAGTACTTTAAACAAGGGAACTATGATGAAGCTATAAAATGCTACACCAGAGGGATGCATTATGATCCATACAATCCAGTATTGCCTACAAACAGAGCATCAGCTTTTTATAGGATGAAAAAGTAAGGCTTATGTTACAGAACCACAATAAAAACACTATTGGAAAGGACCTACTAGATCACAGAGTCCAACCATATCCACACCCACAAATGCCTAAATACCTGATCGAAGGAAAAATACAAAATAAAACTCTCCATACCTGCCACTGTAGCACGTCTCAAAGCACCATGTCTGCATGCTTCTTAAATACCTCCAGGGATGGTGACTCAACCAGCTTCCTGGGAAGACTTCCAGTGCTTCACCACTCTTTCTGTAAAGAAATTGTTACTAATATCCAATCTAAACCTTCCCTGCCTCAACTTTAGACTATTGCCCCTGGTTCTGTCATTAGTCACCAAGGAGAAGAGGCCAACACCCACCTTTCTCCAACCTCCCTTGAGGTAGTTTTAGAGGATAGCTCCCTTAGCTTCTCCTTATACAACTTGTTCTCACTACCAAGTTCAGAAACGGTTTCTCTCTTCTAGACATGGTCCTGCATCTCAGTGTCTTTCCTATAACGAGAAGACCAAAACTGAACACAGTACTGAAGATAAGGTCTCATAAAGGCCTTAAATGGCACAATAACTTACCTTCTCCTGCTGACCATGCTATTCCTGATCAGGGCAGGATGCTGTTGCCTTGGCCACCTGAGCACACTGCTGGCTCATGTGAAGCTGGCTGTCTTACCAGTACCCCCAAGTCCTTTTCTGCTGGGCAGCCCTCAGTTTTTAATCAGCCAGTTTTTAACACAGTGCAATTATCTATACTGTGTTTTGCCACTTTGTCCACAAAAATGTTGTGGGAGACTGTTAAAAACCTTTCCAAAGTCCAAGTAGACAACATCCACAGCAACCCCTTTTGAAAGGTGCTTGTTAAATCTATTATGTTTTATTCTTTGAAATGCTGCCTTCAGACTCCTTTATTGGGTTTTAAGTCTTTATTATATTTTTTATCATACTGTGATGAAGTCTGTATGAGACTGCTGCTGCAACCTGCTTTGTAGTTTCAAAGTGAAGTAGGAATTGCCAGGATAAGGAGTCTGGTAGTGTCTCTCATCTGTTTCGCTTTCATGCTAGAAGTTCATAGTTATCTGAGTTACAGTGGAAGACTTCAAAAAACAAAAAATGAAGAAGTTTGTGTGATTGCCTTTTGGATTCAGTGAGCTCTATTTCTATGACTGATTTGTTTTGGGGAAAGAGAGGATACAGGGGATCATTCATGTTGACCTTTGGTTTCCTTCCCTGTTGTTTGTTACTTAAATAATTTTTCTGTGCCCCTTGTGAAGCGCTTAAGATTTTCTCTTTTGACAGTACCTGTAAAGCTTCAGAGTAAGCTGAATCACTCAAGTTTTGGGTTTAGTTACCTGGATATGTCCAAACTAATTCACTCATATTTTTGATAGGTTTTCTGTTGCAGAATCAGACTGCAGTTTAGCACTTGCTTTAGATAAAAATTACACGAAGGCCTATGCCAGAAGAGGGGCTGCTCGCTTTGCTTTGAAAAATCTTCAAGGGGCTAAAGAAGGTTTGTCTTTTTTACATTATTTCCTTAAAAATACTTAAACATTCTGTCTGCTTGATTTGCATATTTGGTGTTGGAATTAAATTTTCATTTCCTGAAAACAGATGAAATAGCCTATTGCATATTCTTCTGACAATGTAAAATTCCTACCTAAGACATTGTTTTTTTGATCTGATAGATTACGAGAAAGTTTTAGAGCTAGATGCAAACAACTTTGAAGCAAAAAATGAACTGAAGAAAATTGACCAGGTAATAATATTAATAGGCCTTAATATCATTACACACTGTTTAGTTTATATCTTTATCAATTTATGACAAGAACTAAATTCAACAAAGTCTCTTGTTCTTTTTCTGGTGTTTGAAGTTCACTGCGGTCAACATCTGAAACTGAGTTTATAGATGCCAGGTAGTCCATAAAATGTCAGTGTAGTAGTGCACTGGCAGAGTAAGACTGTGTGTGCACCAGCATCTGTAGTTTTTAAAATATATTTTGCCTCAGATATATTTCTGTCTCCTGTATTAATACTTTTGCAGTCACAATTAATATTTTGGTACAAGTTAGCAATGTATGTGAGAAAGCCTGTGTGTCCTTCTGGCTGCAAAGCTGAACTGCTGGCCTGCTTGTAGTCCACGGATTGCTGTGGTCTGCCAAATCAGAAAGTGGGTTTAAGCCTAGCAAAATACAATAGTCTTTCATGACAAGGAGTCAACAGTAGTAAATATAAGCTCACTAGTCATTACTGTGTTAATGTGCTTGTATCGCTTCAACCATAACTTTGAAAGCTCTTGAAAAAGGTATTTTCAGAATGAAGACCCAAAATCTCTAGTAATTGAAGAAATAATTTATTTGTGGATTGGAATATATATGACGTGTTACATGGGCCATTTTACATCATGCTTCAGAAATAAGACCTTTTATTTGCCAAGTAATATTCTGACTTATAGTCCTTCATAGAAATACATTTTCAAGAACAGTTTAGATATCTAACTTCAGTTTGTATTCAACTTATAACTTCTATTGAAATGCATGGCATTACAGATGTTAATTTTACATCTGAAAAGTTGAGTATCATTATTTATGTTCTGAAAATGTTTAAGTGGGGGAAATGTTTATTGAGAGGAAAATATATTTTTACAGACTCTGTCATCAAAAGAAAGTTCAGAACAGAAAGGGTTTGAAAATGCAGTAAATGCAGGATTAACAGATGATGAGAAGAAATGCATTGAAGATCAGCAGCTTAAGCAGAAAGCTATTACAGAAAAAGATCTGGTAAGTCACAGGTAATGATGGAACAGGCGAGAACAAGCAAGGAGCCGTTGTATTATTAGCTCTGCTTATATGTAAATTAAGCCTGATAGTGTCTTGAGTTTCATAAATATAATGTCCTTGATTATAAGTTTGTCTTCTGTTTTGGGCTTTTGGGTGAGACAGGGAATTCTGTTCGGACTCTGGTGGGGAAGTAATTGTACAAAGCAGTTTTTACAGCCTGAACTGTATATGGTAAATTTAAACTATGTAGTTGTTAGATAAGTAGAATTTGAGCTGTATTTTACGAAGACCCCATTTCTCCATGCATCTTGATGCATGCTTATCCACGTACACTGTTGTGTTTTCAAACCTCCAATGACATGATGAAAAGTTGTGTTGAAAAGGACTTCAGGAAGTGCAAGCATCAATTACAATAAAAGTGTTTCTCTGGATATATGGAGTGTTTGGTTTCTCTGTCTCCCCACTGTTGTAATTAAGAGAGAACATTATAATTGGAAATGTAAAGGGGTTTTTTTCTGTTCTTTTGCCTATTTCTGTCTTTTATCAATATCTAGGTTTTTCGTACTGGCTGTGAAAGGTAATTAGGAGGAAAAGAATGGTGGCATATATTAAATAGATAAAAGGAGCAAAAGTTTGAAAAGGCCACAGCAAAAAAATATCAGAGTTGACTTACTGTGAGCCTGTTCTGGCAGCACAGCTCTGCCAAGTCTGAGCTGTGGCCTTAGCTTTTAAGCCAGGGTAGAGTAATGGTGAAGATACTCATGACTTTATACTAGTACTGAGAAGTAAAGGATCATTTTAGTTTCTTGGAAACAAACACTAAAGGTAATGTAATTTTGTTGTGTGGAGCATTATCTAGAAAGTAACAGCAATATTTGGGCCCTAGTAATGTTTGAGAGTAATGGTTTCATGCATTTAGCAGAATAGAGTTGTACAGCTCCAGAAGTTGCCTTGAATGGGGAATCGTAAACATACTTCCTGCAGATGTGTTTACATTCAGGAGGTACAGGTGGCATAACATACACATCAAAAGTAGAGATAAATCACAAGTTAAGATTTTATTTTTGCATTGCTATGTGCATAATTTAGATTTTTTTACCCTTGGAGTGCAAGAACATGTCATAAGTACCTGTTCTGATGTCAGTGTTCTTTGTGATCCATCTTCTTGATATTGTGACCCTGTCTATTAAAAAGGATAAGAAAAGTACTGGATGTTTCTCGATGCTTTGTTTTTTCATAATGTAAATATTACAGGGTAACGGCTATTTCAAAGAAGGGAAGTATGAGGCTGCAATAGATTGTTATACCCGTGGTATAGCAGCAGATGGCACCAATGCGCTTCTGCCAGCTAACAGAGCTATGGCCTATCTGAAGATTGAGAAGTAAGTAGGATTGCATGTGCTATGTCATTTCTTTTGCTGTTAACAAAATGGAAGAAAGATCCAGTAGGGTTTTCTTCAACTTACTGTCACTCCTCCCAATTCTTTTTGGAATAGTATAGAGTGAATTGCATTGAAAACAGGAAAGGAGATGATAATAATAACAATGTGTGATCTCTCAATGCATTTCACAGGGAAGAGGTTCTGAGTGCAACAGTATGAAATGATAGTTTCTGAAGTTTGATTTTCATTCTTCTGTATTTATAAAGTTCTAAATAATCATCTTTAAAGTGCCTGCCCAAAGCTTTGGTTTTTTCCGACTATAAAACCCAGTCATCTGCTAAACAATGAAGTGTAAAAAGAAGTGGATAATAACTTCTGCCTTCAAATGGAATGGATAAAAGTCTTTTTTGGGAAATGGCAATCTTTCAACATATTTTTCTTTAAGCCTACTAATGGGGATGTATGCATATTTAGTTAATTTTTTCTTTGACTCCCTTATGGTATGATAATTTAAATGTTAATGTTTTAAGCTGTTAGCATGAGAAGCAGAGAGATGAGTGTTATGTTGATCATCTGTTCTAACATGATGTGGCTGGATAGTCAGAGTCAATACATTTATCTCAATTTATACAATAGGTTGCACAGCTAGTATTTCTGACACAACATTTGTAATTTAGTGCTGAAACCATAGCAGGCATCCTAATGCAAATAATATTCTCAGAGAATCAGAGGAAGTGATATTTCAGCTGAATGATCAAGCAAGAAAATCAATTCCTTATGACAAATCAGTGTATCATAGGTTTTTACATTTCAAAAAGGACTGAGAAGCTCATTGGTATTCTTATAAATCTCTAGACTGATAAAAGCTGCAAAAAAAAAAAAGTAGTACTCTTTCAAACTATCATTAAATTTATGGATAGAGGAGAATAGGAATGAAAAATATGCAAGTAGTGGAGTAATGATCTGATGTAACATGGTATAACTGGGATTAGTGAAACAAATCATATAAATGCACAAGTATGCCGATTCCTCATTCTGAGGTAGTTAAGAACAAATCACAGAAATTCAGATACAGAGGCATTTATTCTCATGTATGCTTATTTCTCCTTTTTTGTTTTTTGTAATGGTATTTCTGGTTTTCAGAAGTACAAAGCTCTTGTTTCTGGCTTTTATTTTAAGGCTGTTTGAAGTAAACTTTGTTATTAACAAGCTGTAAGTATTTTCACAGAGGAAGTGAATTGTTCTGTCACAACAAAAAGTCAACAGTATTTATGAGATAACAGAAGATATGACTGGAGGTGCTGAGAAAACATATTTCATGTTTACTTTTACTGTTTAGTTCAGTGCTGTGCATATTTATATATATGTATGTAACTAGGATGTGTCTTAATGTTTTAGTTGTTTTGGGTAGCTCTATGTTTTAATTTGAAACTACCTCTTGAAAATGGTTATTAATCTTGTGATACTCTTTTGATGAGATATGAAGAAGCAGAAAATGACTGTACACAAGCTCTGCTCCTTGATGCCTCCTATTCTAAAGCCTTTGCCAGAAGAGGAGCTGCCAGAGTTGCTCTTGGAAAGCTAAAAGAAGCAATGCAAGGTACTACACTGAATTAGCCAACGTGTAATGAAAATTAGTATTGTATCACATAAATACATCCTGATTTTATGTTCTAATAGCAATTAAATCAATTGCAGTGGTTAGTGCAAAAGTTTCATTTAAAATGTCTTAAGACCTGTTTGTTGGTATCCACGTGATCAGAACGCAATGTATTGCCTATAAGTGGTAAGAAATAGTTTCAAAAAAGGCTTTAAAAATTAGGATATAATATAAGCGTTAGAATGACTTACATGCCTTTAATTATTTTATTGCTGTGAAAGGAAAATTAATAGTTCAAAATGTGCCAGGAGTACTTTAACTTGAAATGTCTCCAGTTTTTATATGTGTTTTTTTCATTCAGATTTTGAAGCTGTTCTGAAGCTGGAACCTGGAAATAAGCAAGCAATAAATGAACTCACTAAAATACAAAATGTATGTATACTTTAAATTTATCTTTGCAACCCTTTAGTATGAAAATGTTTTCATTCTTTGTTACGTAATTTTTGACATACCTTATAATTACTCCTTACACTTTTCATCTCTTGGATAACTTATCTTTTTTTTTTTTTTCAGGAATTAGCTGAGAAAGAACAGGTAACTCATCAAGAATATCCGGCAGTTTTGATAGGAGAATCGGAAATAAAAAATATAGTGAAACTGACGGATAAACCATTACTCCTGAAATCAACAGTAAGTTGCTTTGTGAGTTGCGTTCTGTAATGGTGGGAAAACTAGAGCTTAAAGTCCATCTCTTGCTTATTTATGCAGTTTGCCTGCACAAAAGCTGAAATCTAGAGATGCTCTTTTGATATTTTTGGAGGATGTACCTTCAGCGTTTCCATGTCTGTGTAACAGGAGCAGTGGTATAAGCTCAGGAAACACGGTGCTAGCCCATTTATTTAATACAAAACGGAGGTAACCCCACATCCCTATCCTGGATGCATAGCTAACACTACAGTTGAGAGTAAAGGCGGGGGCGGTCGAGGCTCTGCGTGTTTGAGTAAGATCTGGGTAAACTGCCCTTTTCATCTGCTTTGTACAGTTTCTATAGTAGCTGCAATGGTAACAAGATGTGTTGCCTACCATGTCACATGCTGGCGTCAGCTAGGGCTACTGTAAGAGCCTGGAGCCTGCATTGCCATCCATGTAATCTAGAATAGCTGGCTATTTTTCAAGAAGCAGTATTTTTAGACTACAGATTTATCAGTGGTTATAGTTAGATTAATGAGTTACATGTGACAATATAATATAGCTAGCAATGCCAGCTTTCTTTATGTATTAGGCTTTTTTGTTTAGTAGATTTGATCTTTACACATTCAGCAGTGAGTTGTGTAAATACAAAACATGCTCGCACAAAGTAATGTACTGTTCTGCTTTTGCTGATATCAAAATGATCATTTGCCTCCATTAAATGTATAATTCAGGCGCATAGTTTTAGTATGAAGTGTGTGATGAATTTGATTGTGCTCTGTATAGCCACATAGATTGTTTCTATAAAGCTAAATTAATTTGTCACAGAGTAGCAGCTAAATTAAGAGGAGATACTATCACAATTCTTTTCCTTGTTACCCTGCTAAAGCAGAACAAGTATAGACCTATGCTTTTAGCACTGCCCAAGGATTGTTCTGATTTTGAGGCTACTCACATGACACAAAGTTTCTGTTCTGTTTAGAAGCCTTTGCAAGAAATACTGATAGAAGAAACTGATGATGACACACAAAATAACGATTTGCCCAGCGCTACTTCCTTAGGCAATAACTGGGGGAATTCAGTGAGTGTTAAAGCAACAGAGAATGTAGATCAGGATGATCAGTTGACTGCAACGGACATTCCAAAAGCAAAGCACTTAAAAATAGAAGAAAGCAGTGATATGTCACCATTACAGTAAGTATAACAATTCTGATAATCTTTTTAAACAGTAGATGTAGTTGAAATGTGTTGTTTTCAGATTTGTGCATGTTATGAGGTATAAAACATGGTTTGGCGAACTTGAATTTCAAAGAAAATAAAGAAACTGTAGTTTTGCCTCTTTTAATCATGTCATGATGACAGAAGTATGACAGATGGAGAACTAATATTGTTTCTTACATTTAAAATAAAAATAAATTCATGTGCCTAGTGCTGTATGTGCTACTCCTTTGTTGTGTATGTCATCTTCCCTAGCTGTGAATTTATTTTTTTTGTAATTTGTAATGTTTTCAGAGTAGATTCTAAGCAGAGCTCAAACGTTCTTTACACACCTGCTGTGTGAGGGGGAAAAAGTGGATGAGACTTTGCACTCTTTGCTTTGGCGAGCAGTCAGTCAATAACTTCAGATTTGCTTAAGGTTCCAAGGTTTCACTGTGTTTGCTAGATAAACTCAAGTCTGGGGACCACTAACTTTATCCCTGCTAAGATTTTAAAGTCTGCATGTTGTCTGCTTAGGAAAGCTCAATCACTGGCATCTCATTCTGTTAATATTAAGTACAGTTTATAAGTAACACTCTCCTGTGTCTGCCTTTTCCAGAAGTCATATGGATTTACTGTGTAATGTTAAGTGTATTTCTTAGCCAGTTTATAACATCTGAAAAATAAATGGATTTGACAAATGATACAACAAAAATAACTCCTTTTATCCATGTTGAAAAGGGTTTTTTCTTCTGACACTGTTACTGTTTTTGCATGTTGAAATTGCAGAAAATGTTATATTTTTTGCAGCTATTTGTGGTAGAAATCTGTACTATAAAGTAGAGTTATTTCCAGAGACTAAGTAGAGAAAGACTAAGTGCATTTCTAACTATAAATGGAACAATCTCTGGTTAGGTCTCAAATTTACTTAAATGCTTTCTAATTACATGTTTCAAAATCTCTGCAGGTTTTCTGCTAGTGTGAAAGGAAGTTCATCAGTGTTGCATCAGTCTTTCCCTGTGAACACACAGAGGGAAAAAGAACTGAAAAGGTCATTTATCTCTGTTTCTCCAGTCCCTGTTGTTCCTGCAAATTCTTTCCAGCTTGAAACTGACTTCAGGAAGTTGAAAGACTGCCCAGATAATATGTACTTGTACCTGAAGGTATGAAACACAATGCTGATTGACAGTGCTTGGACTGTTTCTTTAACTGACATTGAAGAAACAGTGAACACTTTAAAAGGTAGCTATGTTTAGAGTGCCTAAAAAATTAATGGTCTAGTTCTTTAAATGTTTTCACACAATACTAAGTGACCTGCGGATCAGGCTTGATCCACATGTGAATATTTCTGATCTTGTGTCTGATCTTTCACTTGCGTTGGGTTTATAGTCTCTGCATAATCTATCATTTAGAAAGCCTCTGATTCTTTAAAGATTGAAATACATTGGTAACCATGTTTCTAGGGTGATTAGACACAGCAGCATTCCTGTCTCTTCAAACTGAAGAAATGCTTGAAATGTATCAAGCTACTTAGTGCCTAGTTCTGCTTAAATGTATTTGGCAAAAAAGCTGCTTAGCATTCCTGTAAACAGAGTTAACAGTCAAAACACAAACACAATGCAACATCAAATAGTGCAAGTGATTTGGGGTTTTTTTATTGTTGCTTGATGCACTTAGCATTGTTCAAGACATCGAAATAGCTTACAATTCTTGTTACCCGTCTCTGGAGTTTTTTGCCTAACAATGTTTTTTCTTTTTTTTCCTAAAGCAAATAGAGCCTTCACTTTATTCAAAACTGTTCCAGGAATCCTTAGATCCAGATTTGTTTAACCAGATTCTGAAAATTCTACATGATTTCTACATTGAGTAAGTTTAACTCCTCCTTTGTTGGTTTGCTATTGCTTATTGGTATTTCTTCTGAGCCCCAACTTTGATCTTACAAAATTATTTCCAGCATTCTGCATTACATGATTATGATGCAATTATTCATATGATTCCGTTGTTCCTTCTTAAAAAATTAAACTTGAAAAATCAGAACAAGTAAAGAAATAAATAGCTTTTACTGTATGTTGTTGAAACCAGTTCTGCTAAATAGCATCAGAAACTGAATATTAGACTGTATAAAAGAATTTTTGCTCACTGTAAATGTTTTGTTCTCATATTTAACTGTACAGTATTAGGTTTCTATATATTAACTTTTAGAAAGCTGAGAAATACAGGTTTAATTTTTCTATAATGCTTATTGTGACGTATTCTAACTTTTACCTACCCACTAAGCATTTTATAGTAGCCGTAGTAAATGTGTATTGGAGCCAGACATTCTGATAAGACAGGACCTCACAATTAAATTTGAAAATTCTCTCTCTGCTATAATTTTGGTTCATACATCCATCTTGTGGGTGAAACATGACTTCTTAAGAGATTTGTTGTACATTTTGTGGTATGATATGTAAGGGCTAGGAAGTTAAAATTGCTGTAAGGGAAACAGGACAAGTTATGAAATAAAAATGCTGTTTGTCGTTACTAACTGACAGTGTCTGCTTACTGTTGAGCAGAAGAATGTAAAACGAATGCAGTATAGGAATTTTCTGTATGAATAAAAAGTATGATACGGGTTTTGTTGAGCTTCTTATGACTACAGGTGTTACTTCCCCTCACACAACATGATATGTATAAAAATGGTGAAGTTACAGCAATGGGTAAGCATTAGGTCATATAGTAGCTACTGTGTACATGAACAACAGTCAGTTTATATCAGACTAGGTTTTAGTGTTTCTTCTCTCTTGCTGTGTCAGAATGATACTTGAATAAAGATTTCTGAATGTTGAATTTTTTTGCTTCATGGGTAGAAAAATGAACAAGATACATGAGAAATTATAATATCAGAGAGACAGAAGAGAATTCCATTGGTCCTTTTAATTTTTTGTTCCTGAAGTCTTGAATATTGCTTGAAAATACTGAATGTTTCTAGTCAACCAGATTTATTTTTGTATCTCTCTAATAATCTTCTTCAGGAAAGAGGAGCCATCACTCATCCTTGAAATCCTCCAGAGGCTATCTGAATTAAAAAGATTTGATATGGCAGTAATGTTTATGTCAGGCTCAGAGAAAAAAAGTAAGTAATTCCGTAGTATCTTTTTAAACTTCAGTTTTGATGCTGTACAGTCTAGCAAGAAACAAAAAAAAATTAGTGCTATTGTTTATACCATCTAATAGTCATTTCAGATGTGCTAATATTTGGCTTTTTCCTCCTTTTAAAAGTTAACATGAATGTCATATAATTTTTTATAATGTTTTAGTTCCTTATTAATTTTACAGCTAAATCATCTTGTTTTTATAAGTTATACTACTGCATTTTAATGAGATAAAGTAAGCTTCTCTGGCATTTCAGGTTTTAGCTAGTAATGTTACAGATTTATGAATTTGTCTGAAATGTTGTATGTGAGATGCAGGGTATCCAAATCATACAGTTTGCACAATTTACGATCATTTCTTGACAATTCTGACTTGCCTGTTGTTGCAAAGAAGGCAGTTTTCTCTAAGCACATGTCAAGCAAAGGATAGGCTCAGTGATCAGTTTAAAATTATCTTGCAATTCTGGGTGACACTGGCTTGAGTTTATAAAAGCAGGTTTTGTCTCAAACATTTTCTTCTGTTTAGCACACAAGATGGGCTATGTAACATTGAGATACTCGAAAGTAAAATATTTTTCTGACCAAATGTCAGGGTCCAGAATTAAGGGGGACTTGTGAAAAGTTCATTTAAATGTGACCTTAAGGTGCAAAAATAAGGTGAACTCACACAGGGGTTACGTGTTAACACAGCTTTATTGTTCAACAGGATGTGATAGAAAGAGAGTGGTGAAACAAGAAAAGGGGAGAAATAGATAAAGGGAGGAGGGGATGTACTACCACTGCAGGGGTCTCTCTCTCCCAGGTATCCCTGAGAAGAATCAGAATCATTATGACTGGAAAGGCCCTCCAGGAGCATCAAGTCCAGCCCTCATCCTGACATCTCCCTAACCCCTAGATGGTGGCCTTAAGTGCTAATCTACTCATTTTTTAATGAGTGTAGAGTACAGGGGCACTGTCGCCTGCCTACTTCTGCTGGTTGCACCATTCCTGATTCAGGTCAGGATGCTGTAGGCTTTCTTGGTTTTTTGGGGACAAGGCTGGCTCAAGTTCAGCTGTCTGTCAACAAACACCCCTAAGTGTTTGCCCCAGGGAGACCCTGGTGATCCCAGGAGCATCCCACCAGTTTCTTCTGACATTTGATCTTTGGTGAGGAAGGTTCTTTGTCTGGTTTATGAGACCATCTTATACCTTGCTCCCTCCCACTTTTTTTATGGGAAGTGGGGTTCAGAGAATGTCTTCATGGTTGAATTCTTTAATCTTGTTAAGCTACCTGGACTCAAGGCCAAGAACACTGTTTCTTCTCTCAAAGTCTCAGTTAATTAGTGCTGGTAGGTTTGCTCTCTGTTCTGCTTTCTTGTCTCAAATTCTCAATTAATTAGTGCTGGTAGGTGAGCTCTGTGCTCAGCTTAATTAGCTAGCTGGTGAGCACACTGCTCTGAGAATTCAGCATCTTGTAAATCTTTCTAGAGAGGACAGAGTTCTATATGCAACTGGTACTGCTGCTTTATCAGCTTTTCTTGTTAGGCAGACAGAGAAAGGGGTCTCTCACTTCCTTACAACATTGAAAAACCAGTCCAGCTCTCTCACAGTGAGTCAAAAACAATGTGAATCAATAGATTCAATTGCAATCACTGACACCAAACTACATGAAATTTGCTGTCTAGAGTCAAATTTCACTGATAACCATTATACTTTCAAAATGTTTATATGTGACTCTCCTTAAAATTACTTGTTTGAAATGTAAGTCAGTTCCTCTTAGGAATTGCACTCATGGCTGTAACCTGATGTAAGGTTGATCTGCCCTCTGGCATTAACTTTTATCTTTTGCATTTAATGACATAGGGCCAAGATAGTAAACAAAATCGAAGTGGTCTGTAGTTGTCAGGATTATGCACCTGTTTAAGGAAATGTTGTTGGGCAGCTTGTGGGCATCAAAACATCGTGAGAGTTGCCTTTTGCTAATTTTTTTAATCCTCTTAATAGCTCTGCAAATTTGTGTCTTTCAGCTATATAATCCAACTCTTACACTCACTGAGGAAAGAATTGGACTAATTTTACCCTAAGGGAACATGAATACTGAAAATAATTGTCTGTGTTGGGATTGTCTTTTACAGTTACACGAGCATTGTTCAATCATGTGAACCACTTGGGATTGAGAGATGCTTCTGTTGAAGAACTGGAGAAGAAATACGGCATTTTCTTGTAGTGAGATAACTGACATGTAAATTTCTTTCTACACTTCTTTCATGTAGAAATTAGCTGAAGACGACTATAAAAACTGGTATTTTGTTGCTTCTGCATAGGTAATAAAACTCTTAAACTTGGTTTAGTCAAATGGCAAGTGCCTGAAGAAATAATGATCTACTTTTGTAGGTACCTTTTGCTTTCCAACATCTGAAGCAATACAGAACTTCCCTGTCTTTAGTGGTATGTGTTTGCCTAAACGATTGGGCAGATTTGCATTCAGGATTAGGACTGTAGACAGATCTTTTATTAAAAGATATTTATAAACAAGTCTGGTAAGACTCAAATGGTGTATATTACAAATGTGCATGGTTTTTTATTTTAGAAAATAAACTGAATGTTAAATAGAAGATATTAAATTGTTAAAGACTTGTTTATTATGGTGCCTAAATCATTCTCTAAGGCTACACTGTATCAGAACATGTAATGTGGGAAGTGAATTTGAGGTACCAGGGTCAAAACATTTCAGAATTCTTTTTCTTGAGTTTACCCTGTAGTTCTACCACTGACAGCTGTGAACCTCAACTGTAACTGCAGAATAGCAAGAAGCTAAATACTGTAGAGTTAAACAAAAATATTGGGGGAAAACACTTTTTTGTGTCTTTTTGAAGAGTACTTCTAAAATATTCTGATAAAGCTTTTGGTTCCATTATTCCTAAGCCTTTAAGAAGCCTCAGGAAGCCAAGCGGAATAATAAAGAAGACAAAGGCATGAAATGACCTCATTGTCTTAGATGACCTGAGAAATAGTGTTAGACATAATATTCATATGGTTCACATGGGCAGAAGACAATCACAGCACTTGTCAAGGATACCAGAAGATTACACTGTAGTGTCCAAGTAGTAGTGTCAAGATTTCTGCCTGTTTCTAGGCTTGTCCACTATCCCTTCCATTCTGCTCATATGTATTCTGCCAGCTTACTTTCATCCTTATTCAGCCCCTGTGCTTCACTGATGCCTCTCTGACTGGGAACCTTCTGATGTTAATGCTTTTGTTTCATAGTGGTGCTCTGTTTTTTAGAGGAATGGTTAAATAGGTATAGGATTCAGAAAGGCATTCAACTTCTAAGATGGATTAATATGAAAAGATACGAATGTTGTCTTGTAAGAGTCAGCATTAGAAAAGTATCTTTAAAATATTAGCACTTGTGTAGTATGTTACCTCAGATACAATCCAGTTTAAAAAAAATAAAAGCAACTGAAGCTACACCTTGGGTTGGGTAGCAACCGATACAAATGGAGCACTAGGTCCCTAAGGTAGTTTCCAGTTAGCTGTGGAACCAAGCACTAAGGGAATGGCTGGTGGCATGGGTAAAATGGAAGAGCCTGCTTGCGGCTTACGATACGAACTTTTAATATGTGTTGTATCACAAGTTACTTGGTAACGGGCTGTTTCTTCCGCTTATTGTGAACCACTTAGTTACAGCACTGTCCCTCATATGTTACTCTCCCTCTGTCTGTTAGGGTAAGCCTAGTTATATCCTTCTGTAAATACAGCGTATCTAATGGCTGGCTGTTAAGAGCTGTTTGGTGTGGAGCAGAGATGTGTGCCTGACTAGGTTATGCTGGTAGATAATTTATAGAATCATAGAATTGTTTAGTTTGGAAAAGATTGTAAGGTATTTGCATTAGCAGAAGCTACTTCTTGAAGGCTATTGGATAAAAGATTATGGATCCTTGACAGTAAAAGCATGATAATAACCATGATTTGAAAACTGTAGGCCAATAGTCACTTACAACTCTTCCTCATCCTTTCTTCTGCTATGTTTTTAATAAGAATAAGCTACTGCTATACTTGTTTGGTCCCACTCATGGTTGAACAGAGATTTCTGTTCAGGGATGTACACAGTAAAGAAGACTCTAGAAAGGAACCTGTTGAAGCATCTAGAATTTCAGTGGGATGGATGAGTGAAACTGACCCATGTTGCTGCCATAGTCTTTTGTTTATTTCTAAATGCAATACGGGATGGTGACTTGCTTAGTTCCCAGGGTTGCCTTTCAGTGCTCGGTAAACAATGCCAGATGGAAAGCAGAACTCTGGTATTCAGAGAATGGTTTAGATTCGCTTACTTCACTGCCAGGAGATGGCAGTGCTGCTCCCTTCGAAATTGTTGAAAATTTCCAAATCTTGTGAATTGAAGATTTTAATGAAACATATGTAAATAGTATGAGGCAGTGTGGAATATTTTATAGCCCTTTTGCTATGTTGTGATATTCAATATGAAAAAGTTGAGCTGATATTTGCTGCCATGACTGACTTCAGTCTTGAGTTTTGAATTATTCCTTTACTTAACAGTATTAAATATATTTTTATAGATAAATTTATGTTTTGTCCTGTTAATTTTTAAAAACGTCAATGTTGTTCTTCAGTGCATCTCCAAGACAAACTACAAATTGTCTGTTGATTTAATCATCTGGATTGTTAGCGTATTCACAGAACTGATCCTAGGACATAGTTCTGGAGAACATTCTCACAGCTTTGTTTTGACAGTAGACTCTGATACGATTTTTGTTTTTCCTTTCTGTTAAGTGTAGCTAGCTCTGCATTGATACAGTAATAGTTTAATCTGAGCTGTGTTGGCATGCTTATAAGGATGTCTCTTGATAGATGTCAAGATAAAGCTACTTCATTTACCTTTCTTGTTACACTACTATGGAAGAAAATATTTTAATATAACTTGTTCTTGGCTGACTTGTATCAGTCACTGTGGAAAGCATAAATGAGTATAGTTTATTTGTTCCAAACTCTTTTAAATTAAAAATGAATGGTCTTGACATTGATCTTGGGCAGATGAAGTGAGGTGATTCTTGCCCTTAACTCTGCTCTTGTGAAACCCCACCCCAAATACTGTGTCCAGTTCTAGTGTCTCCAAGATAAGAAGGACATAGAACTATTGAAGTGAGTCCAGAGGAGGGCCAAAAAGATGGTCCAAGGGCTGGAGCACTCCTGCTATGAGAATAGGCTGAGGGAGCTGGGGTTGTTCACCCTGGAGAAGAGATGATTGGGAGGACTTTAATAGCTGCCTTCCAGTAACTGAGGCGTACTTATGAGAAGGCTATTGAGGGACTTTTGACAAGGGTATCAAGCAGTAGGACAAGGGGAAATGTTTTTAACCTGAAAGATATTAGATCATAGGAAGAAGTTCTTCAGTACAATGGTGGAGAGACTCTGGAATAGTTTGCCAGGAGATGTTATGGATGCCCTCTCCCTGGAGATGTTCAGGGCCAGATTGGATGAGGCCTTGAGCAATCAAGTCTAATTTTAGAGAGATATTCCTGCCTATGGCAGGGAGTTTGCAGTAGATAATCTCTAAGGTCCTTCCAACCTTAGCCATTCTATGATATGGCTCCATCTGAGAGGTTTTTTTGCCACATATTTTTCCCCCCATACTTCTCTTTAAAAAGAGGTATTTTAACTTGCCAATTCTCAATTTTAACAACTACTACTGCTGGTTTTGAGGCTACGTAGTTAGCATGTTATATTAATGTAAGATTAACATACCTTGCAGAGAAGCCCCTGAGACCCAGAGTACTGGGGAACGCGTGACTTGGTTTCTAACCCATTCTTTTCTTCTATAAGGCAGTCATCGTTTTTGTCAATTATGTTAGTAGAGTTGCTTGTAATTGCCATCACTATGGAATAGTGAAGTGAAAGCAGACATTGAAGGGTTAATTTCTAGTATCATCAGCTGTCAGTTGTTTTTCTTCTGTCTTGCTTAACTAACACTTCCTTGTGAGGTTGTTTGGGTTTTTTGGTTTGGGATTTTTTTCTCTATTAATTCACATACCCTTACAGAGCAATTGTTTCCTAGTCTTGTCAGCTGCTGCTTATCTTCTTTTCCTGTTTTGGTTTCATTACAGTCCCTGTGTTCTCCTATTTAATTATTACTTAAATAATTTTCCTCCTTTCTATTATTTCTATGCTTTTCTCTTCTGGATCACTGAAGAATTACTTGTTGGTCAAGTTGAGAGCTTTTTACTTTTGCCTCCTTTCTTGCCGTATTTTGAGCTTTTGTCATGATATCATTGACATGGGAATTGCCAAGTCTTCTGTAACCTTTTCCTCCGTTAGATTTACTGAGCAATGTTAGAACAGTGGAAGAAGTTGAGAGAAGACTTACGTGCATAAAACTTTCAAAGTTGGGTGTAGGTGCTGTGAATCTAGGCAGCTTGAGATTGCTCTACTGTCAGCATTAAAAACAAGAATTTGGAGCATTAAATATACACATTTTTTTCCTCCACCTGTGCCCCACCAGGCATTAGCTGTACGATGAGGAGGCTATGCCAGTCTTCCACCACTCAGTTTTGTGTTCTTTTTTCTTTCAGTAAATTAGTGCTTTTCTAGGAGTAGAAAAATAAGGTCCTTAATGAAAGCATTGGGCTGCACATTTGTTGACTCTCATTTCTCCCAAGGTGAGATTAACCCCATAGCCTTTCTTTTGTAACAGCTGTCAATCACACTGCCTTTTTCTTTCTCAGCTCTTACAAGGCTTACTGTGTTTTGAACTGAGTTTTATCACTGCTGTCTTTTGGATGATGTTTTAGCAACTTCAAGGTTTATTTCTAAGGGTTGTGCTATTCAGAGGACAAAATTAACACTGTAAAATCCTTTGTTATCAGTTGTCTTTGGGCGAGCAGGATACACAGGAACCTCTCAGGAACCATCATAAATTCAAGTCATCTTTAGTATTGGCAGGTTAAAATCTGCAAGTGACCTAGAAATGCATTAGTGATTAATCTGACCCTACATGCTTTACTGATTTGACTTAGGAAAAATACAGCTTTTGGAATAAAAGGTGAAGTTGTATTTTTTCACTGTCGTCTCATCTCTTCAATATGCAGTTCAGCCTGATTGCAGTGGTGAAGTTGTGTGGGTTTTATGCATCTGTCTGTGCCTTTTTCTTTGTACTATTTCCCATGAACTGTTTATATCAGATCTTTCTTATTACATCTGTCACCATGTGCTGATTCGCTCTCACTGAATTTCATTCTTTGTTTTTACTGTGCCCTTTCTGTTTTCTGTCAGGTTCAAGACCTTGTGTTCTCCACTGTTTCTCTCTGCTGTCATTAGTTGCGAGCAGCATAGTCTCGAAAAGTGTCGTTTGAAGACTCATTTTAGTTTTCTGAAAATTCCTGCTCAAGGTTCTTTGTTACTGAAAGTGCTTTCTAACAGCTCTGCTTCTTTAGGCTTCATTTTATAGGAATATTCTACTCTAATGTCTGGCTTTACAAACCAAAGCAAGTACCGAATAGAGACAAAGGGAAATTTTTTAAGTGGTTGCTGAGTTCAGTTGTGATTAGATACACTGGAATCTTTTTTCTAAATAGCAGCAGAAAGTAGCATTTGATTTCCAGTCTCCATCTTTATACTTCAGACCTTCCAATCTCTTCTGATAGTGGTTGCATTAATAAACTTTAAGGTGACAGAATAAAAGGTAAATGTGATTCCTTGTTCCTTCATGCTAAGTAAGTCTGCCTGGATTATTAAAGCAAGAAATGTGCCACTAGGCACAAATGCACTATGCTAGCCAACAGCTCAGTATATAAAAGTCTGCCTTGTTCTGATGAGACAGAACGTACAAATACTCTGTAGTAAAGTCCTGTTTTGTGGCTGCTACTTAGATCTGCAACAGTGAGCTGAACAGCAGATCAGACTCTGAGGAAACCCACAGAATTACTGAGGCTGGAGAAGACTTCTAAGATCATCTAGTCCAGCCTAAGACCTAACATCGCCACAAAAAGCCCAATCCAGACAAAAAACACCAAAGATTTTATGTGTTTTACAGAAATTACTTTTTTTGTCTGGGTTGCGAGGACATATAGTCAGAGGGCAGCTCTTCCCTACAGGATCAGCAATCTGTACAAATACCACCAAAGAGAGGGGGAGGATTAGGTGATTGATTTGCCTACCTGTGATTGTGGTGGGAGTGTCTTAACTCTGAGTCGGAATCTGGTGTTTCTTTTGGGTGTACCAGACTGAATACTCTGTCTGACAAGTAGTGCTTGAGCTTGGTTTATAATGAATTGCTATCACTTCTGGAGAAATCAGTGTCTTCAGATAAATGTCTGCAGAGTGTTCACTGGGAAATGGAGGTGCAGCCAACTTTTTCTAAAGTAGCCTGAAGTTCAGATTGTTGAACTAATTGGTAGTGAGCTACTGCTGTACACCATAAACCCATGTATCTCATAAGCCTTTAGGACTCTGGTTCTGTCCTTCGTGTTGATGTCTTTGCGTTTTGTGACTGGATTCTGGTGTTTATGAAAATTAGCAAGGCTGTTATGGGGTTGTATCTTACTAAATGAAGTATTTAAGTAAAAAAACGTGTGTTTTCAGCAGATGGGTAAAAACGTTTTACGGAATATTATTCATACCATCTGTAACAAAGAAAGGACATGAAATAAATATTTAAGAATTTGCCAGATCTCTGGGGTTTTCATCTGCTTCATGTTTCATTCTTCTGTGGAGAAGCTTGTCTGATTGATTGGTAAAGCTGGCAACTCTCACTCAAAAATCTGGAAGCATTAATTGAGCTTACCGAGAACATCGTGTTTGTTTAAATTTTTGTCATCTGTAGACTTAAAAGCAAGACATAGAAGTAGATTAAGTCCTTGTTTTGGTTTGCAACTGTCAAGATTTGACTTGATGTGACCTCTAACGAGTCCTAGTCCTCAATCCCACTCCCAGTTGCACTTTAAATGCTTCGGTGATGCTGCCAAAAAATGGGTACAGACTACAGCAAGTGGGGCGTTGTGTGCCTGGAGCTGTTTTGAGAAGCTAAGCGGCAGCCTTGCTATCTGTCTTAAATTTCAGAGATGATATTTGGATAAAACAAATGTTTTGAATCTCGATTAGCTGTTTGCCTGCTTTGTTCAAACCATAACTGTTGCATGACTCCACTTTCTGGTTGTCTTCATAGTGCCCTGAACCAGGCAGATGCCATGTGGGTCTTCTGTGGGAAATGGCTAGTGGTCACTGGCTTATGTTGCCACAGAGTAAATCCTTCCTCAGAGGATTTGCAACATAAGTAGATAATGTGTAGCACAGTCTGATCAATCTTACACATGTGGAGCTGAATGCCTGGAGAGGCTGAGGGAAGGGTTCTCTTTTTGCAGTAAAGTCTTTCCTATGGGCAGTCTGAACTGACTCCATGGGAAGGAGTTGGCTGCCCACCTGAGAAGGACATGAAGTGGTACATATCTCTGAGCTGTGATGTAAGCAGGGCACTGTGGCATCTGGGATGCAGATGAGGATGTCCTTTACCAGTGTGAGTGCCAATTTGTTCCCAGCACAACAAAGGAACTCAGTGGCTGGGGGGTAAAGAAAATGTGAATTTGTGTTTGACAGCACTGAAATTGAATGTATTTTATATGTTTCAATGTTCAGTGTTTTAGGCATTTCTCTCCAGTAAGATGTAAACATTAACGAATATTAACAGGAGATTCGGAGAAGCTAAAAGCTGAACCAACACCCTCCCCGCCCCCCACCCAGGTCTGTCTTTAGTAGCTTCAGCTAGCTTTCCTCCATGAGAATTACATTTTGTCCTTGTATTTATACTTTCATGCTTTTTGGTTGTCACATACTGGGTTTAGATGAAGCCAGCTGTACTAAGAAAAGATTCCTGCGGTCAGTGTGCCCATTATCAGATTTTGTCAGAATAGCTCTGCTGGTTCAGAAGCAAAGAAGAAATTTGGCTTTATCAGGACATTCATGTACTGCATAAAAACATCCAGAGAGTCTTCAGCTGCACTGCTACTTGGCTTGTGCTGATAGGAAACTGCTTTACCACACTGCTGGAGCTCCAGTCTCAAGTTGTTTTATAAGACTTCTTTCTCCAACTACAGAAATGCCATTGCAGAATTTCATTATAGAGATGAGCTGCTGCATTCAGAGGCTGGCAAGGGCTCTTGTTTATTCCTGTGCAATTACCTGCACTAATAACATGAGAGTCTTTGTTTTAAGACTGTCAAACCTTAGAGGTTGATATGGAAGTTGTTTATCATTCCCAGTTGTCTAATGCATAAACCAGAGCTTGTTCTAATCTTTATTCCTATCCTCCCCTGCTGATTCTTTCTAGGCTGACATTTGCCAGCCTTCAGCCTGCCTTTGCTCTGTCATTGTCAGGTCTTGGCTGAATGTACCCCATGTGTTCATCAGACCAAGAGGGACATTGTGAATGGGCCCAATTAAATAAGAACAATAGACCAAAGCAGCATTTTCTACCTGCCTGTGTACAGGATTCCCTTAGGTACAATAGTGCACACTGACAAGTTTCAAAAACTTAACAAGGTGGCTATTTCCAAACCACTAAGCATCTGTTGGAAGGTTGCCAAAGACACAGGTGATTATTAGATGCCCACATGCCTCTGAATTTTTAGGAAAAAAACCTCCAGCAGCATTATACAGCCTACAGGAACAGAGTTGGGTGCAGCTTTATTGCAAACTGTAGGGACACTTGGACTAATCAGTGCTTGAGAAAAGAAGGGAAACCGGGTGGTGAAGTGAGTGACAAGATCAAGTCCCTCAGTTGTTACCTTCCATGATTATAGTAGATCACACTATTACCTCACATATGTGCATAGATAGTCCCATGCCTCAGGGAAGTTCATTTCTGAAATTGGTTGTAATCCTGTAGTTTCAATATTTGTAATTTTTTGTTTGTTTACAAATTTCTTATGGTAATATATGGCTGTGCTGTTTCATTCTGCTGCTTAGGCTTTTACTTCTTTGTTAGGCTTTTTGCCACCACAATGGTTTTTAAAGGAGCAAAGGAGTTTGATTAGTTTAAAAGTCCCATGGAAAATTTAAAAGACATAATCACATAAAGTCACTCTTTCAACAGAAATGGGCTGTGTCACGCAGATAACTAAAACCTTTCTCCAGTAGCTATTTTGCAAGTGTTGATAGTCTTTTTGGGAATTTTTTGTTGTTGACTTTTTAAAATGTTATGATATTGAAAGTATTCTGGGTTTGCCACCACAATGTCTCAGGACAAAAGTTATTAGAGGAGCTTCCATATGTCATCTGTGACTTGAGACATTTAGAAAGAACTTGATTTCCCTCAGGAAACAGTTTTCAGGCAATTCTGTCTGAAGACAGACTGGTATGTGACTTCTTTTGTAATTTTTTTCTAGATCCTTATAAATACTCACTTCCCCAGAGAAAAAATAGTATTTCCAATAAATACTCTTTCCCATAATTGCTGTCTTGGTTTTTAGCCTGTCACTTTTTCGAGCTTTTATATGCTGCCTCTCTGAGCTAAAGCTCTCGATATGAGCCCCTGGTTTAGCTACGCCAGCTCCTGTTAGATCTGTCTTCAGAAAATCAAGCTGGGACCCCACTTGTGCTTGGAGGGTGCTGTCCTTAAAGGTTTCACCAGCTCTTCTGAGACCTGGTCCATGCTCTGTTCACAGGTCCACTTACCAGTTCACTGAAGCAGCAGTTTGTTCATCTGGAGTTCAGGATTTGAGGTGCATTCCTTTCTCACTCCTTGTTAGATCTTGGACCCAGGTCTATGATAGAGAGGCTTAAGCTGTCTCAAGAAGTTTCTGTGTTTGCTCTCAAACAGGTGGATTGGCACCCTCCCATTGTCATCCTCACCTATCTCTTCTCTGATTATGATCCTTGAAGCCACACCTAGCCTATCACCTATCTCACGTGAATGCTCTGCATTTCTGAACTACTGCTTTGCACAGGGGACATCTCCCTTCATCTTTTTCACTGCCTGTCTTACCTGCAGAGCTGCTATCCAGTCCTGCAACAATGCTGCAGCCCTGTGATTCCGCTGAAGTGGTATCCTCTCCAGATTGTTTGCCAGGCTGTGCACATATGTGCATTTGCATGTTGGATAGGTGATGCCTCCTCTCTCTCTCTCTTCCCATCTCTTGTTCTCATCACCCTTTATGTATGTAAAATCTAACACGGGGCTTGGGTTTAAAAAATATAAAATTAGATTCCTTTCACAGTTTTTCAAGTGTTTGTTTAGCTGCAAGCCCAAACATTGCCAAAACAAGGACTGGGGGGGAGCATCAAGGTGACATGAAGCTTCTGTCATGTTACTGCACCTGTACCTGTCACCTGGAGCTGTCAGTGCTGCCCAAGAAACAAATCATCACTGAAATTGTAATGCAGTCGTGGACCTGGAGTCTTTTGCATACACAGGAGGTGGAGCATCTGAGGCTTTCTGAGATAATTAGGAAGACTTGTATAACTGTAAGGACAAGATCACTGGTAAATAAAGGAGTAAAACGTAAAAATGTGGGAAATGAGGGAAAAACCTGAAAGCCACCTTTGGACTCCTGTTACAGCTAAGAATACTACTCATGGAAGATCGTGTTTGATGAAGTTTTCAATACATACGTGTTTTGCTTCCTAGTTACTGACATGGCATTGTGGTTCAAGAATATCTACAGGCTCTTTGTGAAGGGAAGCCTCTGAATGATGTTTGATTTGTTTAATCTATTTGACAAGCTTTGCATCTGACCCAGCTTGGAGGCAAAGAAATGCTGGCAGAGAAAGAAAGCACAAAGGCTCTGTCTACATGGAATTATTTCTGCCAGCAAAGAAAACCTTTGGCTCTTCCAATTATTTTGTTCCCAAGCTCATGTTTGTTTCTTGTCACCCAGTCCTGGATCATCTGACTTGTCATACAGGATTATGGCTGCTTTTTCTTCTTCAGCTTAATGCTAAAAATGAGAATTTCAATTCCTCTTCTTACACAACAGGATGTGTTCTTACAGGAGATTTTGGAAGTGCACAGCATTGCCATAAAACTCTTTTTTTTTTTTTGGAAAATTATCACCTTTGACAGTTAGGGCACAAAAGCTAATGTAACTTGGGATGCTACCTTGCTATTAAAGAGCAGTACAAGATGGCTGGGCATGCAGAGAAGGGTGTGAACACCCAGCATAAAAGGATGGAAATGAACAGTAGTGGCCAACCCTTGGCTCTTCCCTTGGCAGTCTTTCTTCCTCTAAATGGCTTACTCAAATGTTTAAAAATGCTAGAAGAGAGCCACAGCCTCCTGCTCCAACAGGAAGAGGAATCTTCGTGCTCACACCTTGGCTACATCTTCTTGGTCTATTTATTCCAGAATTGTTGAGATGCCAGGATACCTTACATAGAAATGTCTTCTGATCACTGATCTGTTTTCTTCAGGAAATGAAAAGTGTTTGTGTTGACTGTTGAACAGGATTCATTGCCTGTATTGAATGTACTAGATGGTCCTTGTATACAGTTGTGGCAACAGTGTTATTTCTTAGCAGTGTACACGCAGAATTGCACAGTCAAGCATTTGAAAGCCTCAAAATGTCAGTTATGCCCAAAGTGATACTTAGCCTTTATTCAGCCTGTTTGTGTATTTTTCATATCGTGGCACAGCCTTAATTACACCCTGCACCCAATTTCTTACCTTCTAGCAGCAAGTCTTAAAATGCTTATATCTTCCTGTAGTCAGTGGATTGTTTGAGAGGCTATAGCTTTTCCTAGGAAGATATCTGGTGCCTGTAATTAACTACTGAGAGGGCAGCCTGTTGCTTCTGCAGCACAGTTCATGCTTTTAAGCTTTTCATAATACAGTTGTGCAAAAACCCAATCTAACAGTGAATTGCAGCCACAGGAAGGAAAGTGAGACTGTGGTTCTTGTTCAGCTGGTTGTTAAAAGTTTCATGATAGCATCAATGACACCCCCGCACACGGTTAGTCCAATCTCCCCGTTGAAGCACTGCTGTTTCCTTGCTGTTTGGCACCAGAGAGGCAGCTGTCTGACAGACAGACAGACAGGCAGAGCTCTGTTTGTGTGTTGTTTCAGAGGGACCACAAACCACCAAACATTTGCCTTATATTAGAAGGGGAATGAAAAATCACTTGTATAACCTGGAGTATCAGTATATTTTTTTAGTTTCTTGAGTTTTTCTTTCTTACAGACCTATTTTCCCTCAGTTATTTTTTTGTTGTTCTTATTCTTTTAATTTTCCTTCCTGTTTTTCTTTTATTCATAAGTGATAATTAACTGTGCCTATGAGTCTAACACTTGCCTAATGAACAAGGCATAAGCTTTATGGAAGTAACTGAAAAGACAGAAAAAACTGCTTCCAGCTGAGCCAAACACAGCACTCAACTTGTGTCAGCCAGACAGGAAGAGAGTTGCTCTGTTTACACAGCCTTTTAGGGAGTTGCCAGTACTCTGCAAGTAAAAAAACCCAACCTGCAAGCAGCAGGAGCACCGGTGCTCAGCCATGGCAGCAGTGAGGGGGTGAACGCCTTGACTGTGAACTCAACAGGTAGAGATGCCAGGAGGAAAGCCACTTCCCAGTAGTGTGCTGAAGCTGTGCCAGGCTCTGACTCACAACAACCTCCTCCAAAGTTGCCTATACACCACATTCAAGAACATAGGAAAACAGCTGGGAAAAAAAAAAAAAGGAAAGTGTTGCACGGAAGACCCATCTCAGCAGGAATATATGGAGTTAACGCAATTGGACCTTGGTGGGAATACTTTTAGATGGAGGAGCTTTTACATGGAGAGAAAAGATTAGTCCTTTCTGGGAAAAGGTAAAATGAGGCTTGGGTTGATTCACTGTCTCAAGAGTAAGACCAAATGAGATGGAGCTGTACTTCCATGCCTTCTTCCATAAGCAGAGTCAAAACCACAACAGCTCTTCAGAGTTTACATCCTGCAATACAGTAGCCAAAAAATGACACTGGAAAGAAATCATCTAGTTCACTGTTTCCGTACCTTTAGTCATTTTTTAATGAAAGGCCCAATGAAGGACAGTCTGTACAGTGTTAGCGTGAATACACATAATGGGAAAGACAGAATAGAAATACATTTCTATTTGGAGAAATTAAAATCTTTTGATATAATAACAAATGAAGTTGTTGTTATGAGTCATTGTATAACAGACAAAAAAAAAAGGATGTTTGATTTGCAGAAGCTCCTGCTTGTCATGCATGACGAATGAAGCAAATGTAGTTTTATTGCATGAAGGAACAATCTTCCACTAGCTCAAACTATTGTGCACTTCATTTAGCCCAGAGGCTAAATGAAACATGCAACAATGGTGAGTGTTATGTAAAATAGGTATAGGTTGAGGGAAAGCTGCAAGAGTGAAGCTTCATGGGACTGAAAAACAGTTTCTCCATTTATTTCACTTTGCCTACAGAACCAGACCTGGAAGAAAATCAGAACCAGCATTTCTCAGGCTGAGTTCACTCTTCTGCATGGAAAGCAACAGCAAGTAGGGAAGGGGAGAGCTGGTGGCTTATAAGAGAGTACCAGGACTCCGTCCTTGGCTGTCAAAACAGCGTCTGACTTTTTGTGCCCCTGCACTTTGGAAATCACAGCAATTCTTGATGTGGAAAGGCAAGTTTGCTAAATACAAAGAATGAATGAAAGCCATGGTTCTCAGGCACAGAGCTATATGTCACACATCGCACTCATCAGCTGGCAGTACTCAATAGCACGTGCAAGATGGATTTCCCTTCTGTAGTTTCTAATTTGCTTTTCCTCAGTTAAGATTACCTTGTGAAAACATGACAAATAAGAATGCTATGTGATGCTTCGGTGCTTCTTTGGGCTTTATGCTGCAGTCTTGGTCAAAACACAAAGCAAAACAAGGTTAGAGGAGCACTGATTTTTCCTCATAATGAGCTTTTATCTGTGAATATAAATGGAAAAAAAATCAAAGCAATAAATAGCTGTAAAGACTAGCTTCCACCAAAGGATTTTATGCCAAAGAAGAAAAGATGGATGATGGTAGAAGTGTGTGATCACACCAAGAATTACACTGTGACTTCCTGTGCGACTGGAAGGCTGTGCTGCAAAATCCAACATTAAACCTGATTTAGAAAATAAATGAAACATGCAAAGAAACCTGACTACCAGTCTTGTGGTTGCAACTGTAGCCTACATTTTAATTCTAAATCATCTTTAGGAACAAGAAATGTACAAAATATATTGTTTTTTAAAGTGCCCACTGCAAAAATTACATAACAAACCCACAAACAAAAATAACAGAAGTAAATTATGGTGTGCACAAGGCAGTGTGCCCAAATATCCAGGCTTTAAAAGCAAATTAGCATAAAAATAGTATCTAGCTTTTTCAAACTGTTCTACACTCAACCTTCTTGACTTGTGCATCTTGCACTTGTGATCACAGCTACTGCTATTTTACCTTCTTATTTAAGAGGGCTTTTTTATCCTAAGTCATTAAAATTCCAGTATTCCTGCTGGAGTCTCACAAGTGCTTAATAATTCTGTGGTTTAATTATTGAAATTATTGCAATCTACATTCAGCAAGTGCAGGAGCATGCTGAGAAGTTGAAAGGTGTGAATATATGTGTATACTCCGAGGTAAAGGAAACATAAACAGCGATAACTCATGTTGGCTACTCCATATAAACAATGATGGGAAGAGAGGGGTTTTTTGAGGTCTAGAAACCAAAAGGATTTTAGTGGGACCAAAATTGCCATCTTCTGAAGATCATCTAGTCAACCTCTCCTGCTAGAGCAGGATCACCTGTAGAAGATCACACAGGAACACAAGCTTCATATGTCTCCAGAGAAGGAGACTCTGGCTCCTCTCTGGTCAGCCTGTTCCAGTGTTCTTTTACCATCACAGTAAAGTTTTTCCTTCCTTATGTTTATATTTACCTCCCATCTCACTCCTTCTTCCTCCTGTGTAAATAAATACAAATTAAGGAAGAAAGGAATACACAGCAGATTCTGGTCAGATCTCCAGTCTTGGTGGTCAAATCCCAAACTACCAGGTTGCAGTGTTTCTCTGCTGGAGGACCTCTGCCTGTTAAATAAGTTTCTTAGGGAGATTGCATTTGCATTGTTCTCAGGGTAGATTCCACATCTCTCTCTGATAACAAAGAAAGAAGAGGGCTGATAGACAAACTGACAACTGAGCTGAGGATAAGAGTATGTTTTGCCCAGTGTGGTTTTAGGCTCAGGAGGAATCCATACACAGACAAAAATTATCAAAGAGACAAAATGCATCAGCATCAAAGCCACATTCAGTGTGTGGGAGCCTCAATGCCAGCTTAAATATAGTGCAGCAAGCAGATGCCTTTACTACAGCAGGCATACTGAGACCTCTCTGGATTCACAGCAAACAGCACAGAGCTACAGTCCCTTTCATTCAAAAATTATAGCCAAAATCTCTGGTGCCACTCACCTTTTATATAAGCAACACTCACCCACAGTGAGAGACCTGCAGTAAAGACAGAAGAGAACAGGAAAAGTTAAAGGAAGAAGGAAGTAATTTCCATTCTTTCTCTTGAAGCCAGGCTTCCACACACAAGCAAAATTCCTTATAGCCAAATTCAGGAGGCACAGAATGAATGGAGAGGCTATAAGATGGGTGAATAAGTGAATGAGCCTTCAGTTCTCAAAGGTAGTGATGAATCAATTGAAGTCTATAAAGTGGCTGGTAATGACTGCTGTCCCTGAGTGGCTGATACTGGGGCCACTGCTATTGAGTGTCTTCACTTAGATGATGTGGTGGAATGTACAGTCAATACAGTAAATGGCAAAAAATGGGGATACCATTTGACACACTAAAGGGCAAAGCTGCTATTTGAAGAAACATCAAGTTGAAGGAATGGACTTGCAGGAACTTCATGCAGGCCAACAATGACAAATGTAAAACCCCAGGAATGGAGTAAACCACTGTCTGTCTAGAAAATGCTTTGCAGAAAAGGACCTGTGAGCTGCAGTACTGATGGAGAGCAATCTAAACACTGAGTCAGCAGTGCGCCCTTGTGATGAAGAAAGCAGCCTCATAAGATATAGTTATGCTTGAAATTAAGCCCTTTCTCACTCTCTCTACCTCTGTGAATAGAATTGGAATAGTATAAATGAGAAAATTTATGGGTTGAGATAATAGTTTAATAGTCTAAACAAAAGCTGCACAATCAAGAGAAACAAAACATAGAATTCACTCATTACTTCTCATGGACAGGCAGGTGTTAAGCCATCTTCAGGAAAGCCAGGCTCCATCACATGTAACAGTTACTTGGTAAGACACATTCTATAGCTCCAAATGCACCCTCTTCCTTCTTATACATGCTGAACATATTGTTGTATGGTATTAAATATTACAGAATCACTGAAGTACTGAAGTTGGAAAAGATCTCCATGATCACCAAGTCCAGCCTATAAATCCTATCTCTTCAGTTCCTTGGGATCATCTCTACTGATTCCCTCTCTGCTTCTTTTGCAGAAAAAGCCTCAACTCTGCATACACACTGTTCAGCAATAGTAGAAGTGTCTCTGTTTTACCAACGCTGTTCTCAGCACAAATGAAAACCATAGCACCATACAAGCTACTTAGGAAAATAGTCATTTTATCCCAGCCACAATGAAATATTAGCAAGAATGTGACCAACAGACCCAGAGAATGACCCTTCATTTCTATGTAGCAGTTATGGAGTTGCATCTGTCCTACTGGGCTCTAAATTACACAAAATATAATCAAACTGGAATAAGTTCAACAGAAGGCTCCCAGGTTGGTTGGAGCAGGAGCACTTGACCTAGCCTGGCTGAGCCTGGAGGAGAGGTGGCTTCAGAATAATCTCATTGCTGCCTTCAGCTACCTAAAAGGCAGTTGTAGAAAAGATAAAGGCATGTTCTTCTGATAGTTGCATAGAGGTCTCTTCCTCAATATGGTAATGGATGCAAGCTGTAACAAGAGAGATTTCAATTCAGTATATTGAAAACCATGTTCACAATTAAAAGTGGATAAAAACAAAATCAGTTGCCCAGATTGGTTGTAAAAGCTCCATCCTGAGAAATACTCAGAAACTCACCAGACACGGCCTTAAGCAACCTGATCTAGCTTGAAGACCGGTTTCAATTTAAGGCCTTCAGGTGTTCCTTTTACAACTGAATATTTTCCAATGACTGAGAAAGTAGGCAAGAGAAAAGCAGAAGTACTATTGTAATGTTCAAAACTTTCCCTGAGGGAGGCAGTTGCTGCGAGAAGGAAAACCCTAGCACCCATTTCCACCCCTGATGGCAGAAGCATCCATACCTGAACCTCATGAGTTTAATACCAGCCCTCACAGTTACCAGTCTTTGCAAGATAGCCTCCTGTCTGTAAAAATCTCACAGTTGTGGATATTGACTCTGCAAACTTCTGCAAACAGCTTTTAGAAAATCTTAGGATGGGTATAAGGGTGGCTGACAGTCATCCCCATCTTAGCAAATCTATATGGATATGTTAAAATGCTTGCTTCCTTTTTAGTGGAGGGATTTTCACAGCTCATTTCACAACATTTGTTTTATTCAGCTCTGAACTACACACATCACCTAATATTTCTGGAAGATACTGCTCCACACCTACCCCTCTGACTTTAAGACAGCTCCCCAGAGTCACAGAAAAATAGTGGGTAACATAATTAGTAAATACATAGCAACAACAATCAACAATCCCTCCTATCACCTTCCTTTCATAATATTGTATAAGAAGCTGTTTAAAACTCATGGCTGACATCAAGGTCTGGTGAAAATACTGTACAAATACTCAGTTTTTTAGCTTTCCCTCAGTTCAGTGGAATACAGGAGGGACAACCTTTATGCAAAACTTAATTTCAAATAAATCCCATTAGTGATTTATTCTGCGCAGCTGCTATTAATGAACTCATAAGAGCAGGACACAACATAAATGCTTTACTGAGATGTGTTCATTAAAAACAGCTCTCCACTTTAAAGCTGAATTACTGGAAAACAGCATTGAGGTATGAAACCTTCCTGGCTGACAATTATTCTCAACGTATAGAATTAGAGGTTTTGACAGTTTTACAAGTTTTAATTAGAGTAAAATCTAATTTAAATTTATAGTAACAACAAAATTTTAAATTCACTTTAATATTTTAGTGGAGGAATCAAAACAGTCATTTTGTCCAGAAGTACATGTCAACTCTCTTAATGTTTGATTTCAAAATCTAAGCAGAACTAAAAATATTGTCTTAAACACAGTTTTATGTATTCTTAAAAAGTTCTGCCTTAAAGAAACACACTGCTGTGGGAAAACAGCAAAACAAAAGAAGCTACTTGAATCTTTTTATTAGACTGTTAGCAATAAATATATAGAATTCCAACAGAGGGCCTTATGTCAGACCTCTTAGATAATTTCTTTTTACAATGTAAATGAAAAGGGATGATTAATGTAGCATTCCCTAAATGGGTATTAAACTGACTTTTCATTAATCTCTTGGGCATACACTGCAGTTTGCATTGAAAAGAAAATCATATACAAATTCTTTGAGTCAAGAGTACAACCCTCTCCCAGTTAAAATGCAGGTTCTGTGTCTGTTGCATATATCACACTGTCCAGAGAGGAACTGTACTGGTAGTCATTGCAACCTCTCCCTCCCCTTGCCCATCATTATTTGTCCCACCTCTAAAAATGCATGTACAATTGTGGATGACATTTAGTCTGTCAACTGAATATGAAAAAAATAAGAGGACATTCAGTTATTGTTCAATGAATTGGTTTTATATTGCCATAAATAATATAAATTCAAGCTTAGTTTTACCCATGATGTTTTTAAAAGCATAGGGGTAATCTGAATATCCTTCTAAAGGAGCCTGTCACCAGGTACCTGAGTGCAGCACAGCACAGAAGCATTACTTTGATGTCTGAAGCAATGCAAGTATGGTGCTGTGACCCAGGCAGTCAGAGGCAGCTGCGAACTTTCTCTTAGTGAGGATGAGTGCTGGCTTGAGTGTCTCTGTGTTGTGCACTGCTACATAACCGTCTCTATCATCATTCCTGATTGGAGCTCAGTTGTCATGGTTTCCTTCCAAGGTTGCACCTCGTGCTAGACATCCAAATCCAAGGCTGCAGCTTTGTGGGCTCATACAGACTAATGAGATATCACATAAACAATAAAAGAGATTTCTTTCCTGTTCCTCTATCAAGACCAATAATTTTATTCAGATAGCTGAGCACAGAAAGGCATCTGGATATTATCTAGACATTGCAGAAATAAAACTGCCAGCTCTTTGGTCATGGTTTCTAAATCCCAGTTCAACACTGAAAGGGGTAGTACCTAAGGTCTGGCTGCCTTTGGGCTTAACTTCCAGACATCAGTTTTTTATTCTGTTAGGGTAATGAGCCTTCAGTAACTGAGGTTTGCTAACCATGGTCATTGTTAATGTTTGAACTGTCTCAGCAAGTTTGATTAACTTGACAGACCTCTGTAGCGTCTCTCAGTGCAATGTCTTTTCCACTAAAGTACTTCAATTTTTAATATATAGATTTTAGTATCTGGGAGCACAGAAGAATATCATTTAGGCTGGGAAAAACCTCTAAAGGTTATTGAGACCAATCATCAAAAATAGATAAGAAGGTGAAAATTGACTTAACATGTTAAGTTCAAAGCATCTTTGATTACACTGAGTCTTAAAAGCACCAGTGTGAGTCTTTTAAATACATCTCTCTCTGTTCAGACCACGTATACATCAATGTAATGTTTGGACTGACAGAGGTATGCGACAGTGTGCCTTTCATCTTAGCTGTGTGGTGAGCTTGTCTCCTACACCAAGAACTGTCACTGAGTTTCTTCAGGTGGGGTTAACTCTGAGCGCCCACACTAAATTGCAGGAAAGCAAGTCCTGTGTTAGCAGAGACTGAACAAACACCAGAACTGTGTAGCACTGGGTCCATCAGTATCCCAGACAATCATCTTCAATGGTGAGAATGACCAGCTGGCACAGACACTGCTTTCCAGCTGAAATCTTTCTGAATGTACCATATCACATAGATGTGTTGAGTTGGGAAGGTGCTGGCAGGGGTGTTTTTGAAAAGATGCTCCTGATTTTGGAGGAGAGTGCAAGAATGAGCAGCTGTACTCAGTCAAGAGCTCATTAGAGTGTTTCTGACAAATGGAAGTGTAAGTTTCTAGAAATAATCAATTATTGTCCTTGACTCATTTGGCTTCTTTCTGTGTTTTCCTTGTGAGCAGTACAAAAACCCAAAATTGAGTTTACATAGCTCTGTTCCAGTCTGGTGATCTCCTCATTGATGAGGTCTTCTACAGGCAGTTGACAACAGCCTCACAGCTACAGGCCTTGGTTCTCGTGGGGGATTTTAACTATCCTGATACTTGCTGAAACACCTACTCAGCCAGCCACAGTCCAGGAGGTTCCTCCAGTGCACTGGTGACAATTTCCTGATGCAAACGGTGGAGAAGCCCACTAGGAGAGGAGCACTGCTGGATCTTGTACTCACCAAAAAAGAGGGTCTGGTTGAAGCAGTGAAGGTTGAGGGCAGCCTTGGTTGCAGTGACCATGAGATTCTGGAGTTTAGAGTCTCATGTGGTAGGATTCTGCTAGCAGAATCACAGCCCTGGACTTCAGGAGGGCCAACTTTGGCCATTTCAAGCAATTACTAGGGGAAATCCCATGGGACAGGGTACTGGCAGGTAAAGGGGCCCAAGATAGTTGGTCGTCATTCAAAGATGGCACAACACAAGTGCATCCTGACAGGAAAAAAGTTGACGAAGGGAGCTAGAAGACTTGTGTAGTTAAATGGGGAACTGCTGGGCAAACTGAAGAGGAAGAAGAAAGTCTACAGGTCATGAAAGGAGGGGGGTGGCCACTTGGGGTGATTATAAGGCTCTGGTGAGAGAATGTAAGGATGTGACTAGGAAGGCCAAGGCCTCCTTGGAATTAAACCTTGAAAGAGAGGTCAAGGGTAACAAAAAGGGCTTCTTCAAATACATTGCAGGTAAAACTAAATCTAGAGGCAATGTGGGACCCCTGCTGAATGAGGTGGATGCCCTAAAGATAGAGGATACAGAGAAAGCAGGCATACTGAACACCTTCTTTTCCTCTGTCTATACTTCTGGGAGCTGTCCTGATATCAAAGCCCAGACTGCTGAGGCTCCAGAGGAAGTCGAGGCAAAAGAAGAGCCTGCCTTGGTTGATGAGGACTGGGATAGGGATGTGTTGAGCAAACTGGGTGTACATAAATCCATGGGGCCTGATGGGATACACCCATGTGTGCTAAGGGAGACAGCAGAAGTCATTACTAAGCCACTCTCCGTCATCATTTTCACAGGGATCAGGAGAGGTGCCTAGAGACTGGAGGTTAGCTAATGTCACTCCAATCTTCAAAAAGGGTAAGGAGGAAGACCCAGGTAACTATAGACCAGTCAGCCACACTTCCATTGCAGGAAAGGTGATGGAACAGTTTGTCCTGGATGCTGTCTCTAGGCACATCACGGACAAGAGTGTTATTAGGGACAGTCAGCATGGCTTCACCAAGGGGAAGTCATGTTTGACCAACCTGATAGCCTTTTGATAGCCTGTCATGAGGGCATCATTGGGTGGACAGATGATGGCAGAGCCATGGTTGTGGTCTATCTTGACTTCAGGAAGGCATTTGACACAGCCTCACAGCCAAACTGAGGCAGTGTGGACTGGGTGATGCGACTATTAAGCTGCTTGTTAAAGGAGTAGGGAAGTTTAAGTCTTTCCTTTGGCCTGAGAGATAGATTTTAACGAAGGAGAATAGAAGCCTCTTCCTCTGCTGAATTTATTGGGTTTGCTCATAGTTTCATGTCCATATGTGATATGGAGGCTGAATTTCCTCAGAGAAAAAAATATCTGTGAAGATTCTACATACTTCATGCACTGGGTCACTTCTCTCATTACAGAACCATTGAATAAAAAGAAGATACTTTCACATAGTTCCCAACATGGTTTGAACATTTCTCCAGTCAAATGTTCCACTATACCGCGATCAGATGCAAACATTGAATAGGTTTGCTCAAGCTGCCTTCACAAGAAGGTTTTTTTCACTAAGACATCTCAATATGGTTAGTGCTATAACACAGTAATGACCAAAATATCTCACAGCCATTCATGAAAGTATTTCCAAAATCATCCTGCTATTGTCATGCTGCCCACAGCTACTTTAGGTCTGATAATGTTTGTAAGAAAGGCTTAGGACTCTTTCCTTTCTGGCAAAACAGTTCTGCCTAAATAAAAGAAATTGGAAAAGCAGACACAGATCAAGAAATGAACGGTGTAAAAATGAACCAGATCACAAAATAAGGGAACTCACATTTGCACCAAATCTAATTCCTTACCTTTTTTCCTTTGACAAGGACATGTAGTTTACCAGTTTTAAGTGGGTTTGCATTGCTGTTATATATATTGCTATCTAGATCACTTTATGAGCAATTTTCACATTGCACAGTGAAATAAACTGTTCCCACAGCATATCTGAGAGATGTTTCCTCAACATAATATTTTCATGACAAAATTAATTCTTGCAAAAATAAGCTGTGAAGGGAACTTTACAGAAATTATTCTGAAATTGTGCTACATGAAAACTGAACCCTTGTTATATAATTCCTTAAACTCTCTGTAAAAATTCAGTTTTTCAGATGGCCGATTTGCAGCATTGCCAAAAAAATTACCCAAGCAGTGCCATAGCTGTTTCATTGACTTTTTATTTTCTTTGATATTATTTTTATCCCTCTTACTAAAATTCTTTAACCTGTTATTGAAGGAGAAATGTCATTCCTGATCTATTCCCCACACCTCAGAATTATTTGTAGTCTCAGGGGGAACAGGTTTGCTCTCAAGTAACGTGTATCTGTGCCAACACAAGATATATTTGGATATCACTCCTGTAAAGTGTGAGAAATGAGACTAGAAACCATTAGATGTGACATCAAGCTACTTCCAGTTGAATCACCAGTCTTGTCAAACCAAACTTGGTTCAAATAAAGGAAACTACATTTGTGATACCTTCGTGACTATAAAGAATGATAGAAAGGAGAACTTATTTCTAAAGGCCTTCAGATGAGACACTTATAGCTGTCTAGAAGCCATTGGACCAAGCTGCATTGCAATAGAAGTGTTTTGTCACACACAAAACAGCCTCTGAACCTCTTTAACCTACAGCATGGCACATTCATGCAGTCCAGAAACAGCTTTAAGTTGTGTGGGCTGGTAGTCAGAAGCTACACAGAATTCACTTGTGGCCGCAAAGTAGGTATCACGGCTCAGAGAGGGAGTAGTGGGTAAAGAATCATGGTACACAGGCTTCTCACTTTAATCCATGTGTGCATGCAAATTGCCTCCTACAGCAACATAGCGAATGGAAACAGAATAATAAAAATTGCATATTTACAGTGAGATGTTTAGTTATTTCCCATCTGATAGGACATGCCTAGCATCATAGAAGATAAAGCCCTCCATCACTCCTATGCAATTTACTGGTCACTCTTACAGTGAGTTAAATCCACATGCAGACTGAACTGAATCTATTCTGGTAGGCCTTGAGAAACTCACTGAAAAGAAAGGAACTGAAAGCCATTATTTAATAGAGGGATTGATGTAATGGAAGATTTTTGCCTAAAGTTCTGGTTATTCATTCATGTACTCCCACTAAGTTAATCAGCTCTGCAAGATGTGTCTTCATTCAAAATCTCATCCTGGTCCAGCCAGAGATACGCTCATCTCTTCTGATGCGATTTCTTTTTACTGCTTTGTGTCAATATCATACAAGCTCCTTAACACCTTTGGAGAAAGTGAGGATGTGATAAAGAGAATGGCAGTTTTTCCCTAATAAGCTGTCACTACCTTCACCACCTAAATAGCTGTAAATGTTGTACTATTGCTTTCATATAATTTAACATACTGAGATAGAACTATTACTTTATTATGTGATTTTTTTAAAATCTTACTTGAGCTTTCATAAGGGCATCTGCCACGTTATGACTTACAAATTCTATTTATTGTGAAGAAAGCCAATTTATTATACTTCACTGAAATCTGTAAATTAATGGAGTCACCTTTTTCAAACTTCGCTATTTGCAAGTTATTTACTTTTGTTCACAAAGTGTGTGGTAATTTTATTTTTTAAACCATTAAACTGTGAAAATATGTCATACCCCTTTTTCTACCTCATGTAATAGCTATCAGCTTCTTAAGAAATTCATGTTGTTAAGAATATCTTACTGTAACACACAGAATAAATTTCCTATATTTGTTTATGCCAGTGCCAGGGGGAACTGAATTTTTAATGTATGAATGTGTGTCTAGACTAAACATGACTAGGAGATGGCACACATTTACATAGCCACAAGACACACAAGGCATTTCCCATTCGACTCTAGAAACATACCATGAAATACTAAACACAAACTGACAGACCCCAAAACTAGAAGGTTGTTTTGAAAGACCTAGCAGTGAAAGTTCCCCCTTGTGCTGACAACTGCACATCAGAACAAAAATTACATTATTTTTTTTTTTAAAGAGAGAAGATAAGATTAAGCTCTATGTTTTGCTTCCCAGACCCTTAGAAATAGTGGAGTTATTTAAATGTCACTGGTTTTTGCTTTTGGTTGGCTTTTTCATGGTATTTTTTCCCCTTTGCAGATTTTGTACTGTTCTGAGGACCAGATATCTCTTCAGGTGAAGATAAAGCAAAATTAACTTTGCTATGCCTGAGGATAAGTGAAGAATAAGAAGTGTCCACTTATATTCGATACGATTCAGAAAACTTAAAAGGCAACTGGGTAAAGCCTACCAGTTTAAAACTCCAGGCATATGGCCGAGGTGAAAGTTACAGCTACGTTAATAAATAACATAGGCTGGAGACTGTTCTCTGCAATGTGGCCAGCTGATGCTGGAACTTGGCAGCTCTTTCCAATTGCCTGGCAACAACTAGGCGGCAACTGACACCTCTGTTCCGTGCTGCCTTGAGACAATGCGAGTTGTGTATCTTCACTAAAACCATGCTAGGGGCAATGTTTGCTATCCAACATCATCTGCTCCTTGCTGCTATTTTACTAAAGCAGATTTTTAGATGCCGCGCTGCAGGAGAGGTCTCTTCTCATGGCAGCATAAATTTGACAGCCATAAGTGAACATTACATCTTACTGATAATTTTACTAGGTCACAGAACGGGAAAACGTCAAGGAGCCAAGATAGTTGCCAAAACCTTTTTGCTTTCTTTTGTCTTTCAACAAAAATTCTTGTCTCTTGATAAGAGACATCCATCCTAATACACATAAGAATCCCTCAACACTAGAAGGATGAGCTGGGTCTTTGTTTGAAGTGTTAGGATTTGAGGAGGACTAGCATACTCAGAAGCTTATTGTTGTCTTTTTTTTAAATTTTCTATCTCAGTATATAATCCCAGTGACTAGCCAAAGCAGCATCAATAATACTGCACAGAAAAAAATCATCTTTCAATTTCTTATTTTGTGGGTCTCAAAAAAATGCATTTAAAGAAGCTTATTTTCACTTGAGTTTCTTGAATTGCATAAATTGCTTTATTTGAAATGAAACCACAGCACTCTTGACCATGGAAGGTGGTTATTTGCAAGAGGATCTATATAAATCTTTAGAGGTCCCTTCCGATCCATAATGATTCTATGATTTTATGAGAAAGGGAAGAATATGTGGTCTTCTGATCATGAATGGAAGTTACAAAATAAACCAAGAGCATAGTTTTCCTATTAAATTTGTCAGCTGGCAAAAAAAAAAAATCTCCATTAGATCCATCTGCAAGTTTACCCTTCTTACTTTGCACAATCATCTCTGTGGGTTTTCCTGTGGCATTTTTCAGACCTTAGCTACTTGTTCTGAAGCCTAGGACAAGTTTATACAAAGGGGACAAGTTGTCAAGAGGCCTGAGCTATAGGAGGGCAGACAGCTGAACCCATGGTGGGAACAGTTAGAGAGCAAGTGGGTTGTTTCTTTTTCAGTAAATTGAGTTCATAGAGGATTCAAAAGCTTTTCCTCCACTGAACAAGAAATCTTGCTTTATTAGCAAGTGTCTTTCAGCAAGATTACACCTGGGTTTTTTTTTTTCTAAGCATAACTGAGAATATGCATATTCTGCTGCCACCCTCATCCTAGAACCTGGGAAAACATCTTACAGTTGTACTGTGCTCTTCACTAGTTCTGCATTTTCTTATTCCTTATATATTTCAAGACAGTGTAATTGTTTTTGTTTCAAACTGGCCCTCTCACATGACCCTCTCTTGTGAAAGTTTTTCAGAAGCTTACCTGCAAACATATTAAAATGCATGTTGATGAAATCTCTAGGAGGAAAAAAGCATACCCCTGGAGAAGTCATGGCTCCTTATTTTATAACCACACAGGTAGGTGCTTGGGTGACATACATGTTTTCTTGAAGGCTCATCATAGCTCTTCATGTAATTAAACTTATTGGGGTGGATTCAAAATGTCACCTACTCAGCATCTAAGTTTACTGGGTTCTATGCATGGCAGTTCACAATAACTGGGTATTAAGTTAGCATTTTGATGACTGGAATCTCTGACAGGCACAGACAGCAAAGCAATACCTTGCAGCCTTAGCATGTGCTGAACAGAAGCATTCTGGAAGGTGTGCTGTGTGGTCATTTCCTCCAAAGGACTTTTTAGGAGAAATTGTTCATTGTTATATGGAAGTTGAAAAGTTGCAGCATTACACAAAAATGGTTTAATATCCATGGTTCTCATCATGCATAAAGGGGTCTGATCAAGATTTTACTGACATGAATAGAACTCATCAATATTACTAAGCTAATGGCTACCAGTGACAACTGGACTATTTCTGAAGCTGACATCTCTTCTTGGCAGAAATCAGTTACTTGTATATAGATCACTATGACAAAAAATTTGAGTTCAGACAATTGCAATATTGTTAGCCTAACATAGCCCACATATCTGGAACATTTGATTTGAGAAAACAATACACAAAAGAAATTATCTTTCTGTAACTCAGTTGTTATAAAATGTAGAGCTTCTACTTACATGGAAATCACTACACTTTTTACAAAGTGACACCTACTTTCTGGATCTGCATCAAAGCCCAATTCCAAATATTAAAGAAGTTTGTCTGAAGACACTGTGGATGTTATCTTTTGTCCTCTGAGACTAGCCATGGCTGTCTTTGCATTTTGGATCTGTCATCTCTGTCTTCAAATTAGTTTAATTAGCTCCTGCAAGCTGAAGATAAAATGGCTTGCAGAGCTGTCTCATTAAGAAGTAACTCTGGTCAATTTAGGTCATTAAGGCCTTATCAAACTCTTGTACCACTGCAGTTCTCAGAGGAAAGGACTTTTTAATTCCAGCAAATCCTTGCAGAGAATAAGGAGTCTGGACATAAAGAGTGCAGGAAAAATTGTTTCACCTTTAATTTAGAGATAAAAATATAAAGCTGTAACTCAAGGAAATGGGTCCACATGAACTGGAAGAGTATCACTACATCACTCACCATGATATCACTAATGCACTGAAAGAGTATACGCACAAACCAGTGAATACTAAATGAATTCTATTGAATACAGCTGCTGCTCTTGCATTCTCTTGAGCCTGAAGTGATGTTCCTAGGCTCTCTGAACTATCACACAGAAAAAAAATCAGGGGCCTAGAGAATAAGTGTCAACATATCCTTTACAAAGCATTGGAAAAGCCCCATCTAGTTTGTATATAAGGCTCTTCAGGATATTTTTAAGTCAACTTGGTCATTCTCTGTAGACCATTTTTCTTCCAGATTGTAAGGAATTTAGAATAAAAACCTTTGAATATCATAGAATGATTAGGTATTGGAAGGGACCTTGAAAGGTCATCTAGTCCAATCCCCTGCTTTTGCCAATAGACTAATTGAAGGCTGAAAAGCACTCGCCAGTGACAGAATATGCTTTGTATTGTTTGACATTCTCAGTATGATGAAAAAGTAGAAAGTGAAAGTTAATGCAATAAGGGTGCACTGACAGCTATTTGCATTCACAGGAGAGGAAAGATGTGGATGCATCTTCTTTCTAAAAGTCATCTCCTTGACAGTACTACATGAGCCAAACATGAGGAGACTTCAAAAATTTGAAAGTCCTTGTCACTGGCTGACCAGACTGGCCAGTCCCCAGTCAAGATTTACCTAATGAACAAAGTGCTAACAAGCTGAAACAAAGAGCAGGAAGGAATCACAGGCAAAAAGGGAAGTGTTCAATTTTGAGAAAATCAAAACACATCCAATTTATACAGAAAAAATAAGAGCAAGAAACAGAGAATCACAGAGTTCTTACATGAATCTTTCCAAGCCCAGCTCTGCTACCTGCTTTGCCTCAGGGGAAAACCCCATTTATAGTCCTTTTACCTCTGGTAAAGTCACATGCTCCCCAAAAGTTGTCAGGTGTTCCATGAGTTTCCTCCAGCTAGCATAGGGGTCTTCTGTGGGCTGTGGGTCATCTGAATGTTTGACCACTCTAGCCCAGATCTCTTCTTCAAAGTCACAGCTGCTTTAAGGATCCATCCCTGGCTTAAGTATGCTTTCCTCCATGGTTTTACAGGCACACTTCTCTTCTGATGATCTCTGACATTTCTAAAGGCTATTAAGTCTTCCTCTCACCACAGGCTGAAGGGCAGTGGTAGATCAGTCATTCCTTTCCCTCCTCACCAAACTCAGAGTCTACATAACATAGCTTTTGTTCCTGACACAAAGGAGAACCCAAACTCAGAAAACAGGAACAAAAACGCAATTGGCTATTCGGTTTCTCCTCTTAAATATGTTATCACAGAGATGCTGATTGGCTCAGCTTAGCAAAAAGGTGGGTCTAAACATCAGCTGGGGGGAGTTTGCACAAAGTTTCTTACAGGGGCCGTTAGCAGCTCTTTGTCCCCTTACTGAATCACACCCTCCCAGGCTGAAACCATAGCAACCCTGTAGTGATGAATGCTTGGACTTTACTGTTATGGTTCAGAGCATGGCCTATGTTTTGCTACTTCAGCTTTGTATCACTGCATTTTCATTTCTCCTGTTCACACAAGGCTGCATCCAACTTCTATGTCAAAGAGATTTAACCATCAGCCAATACCTCTGATCCTTGGAGAGGAGGGAGGGATGATCTTTGCTCTGTTTTGGTTTCATTCTGGAGCAGAGTGGATCCTACTGAACGCGTCATGTCAGTAAGTCAGAAAGGCAACATATGTGAATCATCTGAGGGAGATTTGCTTTGAGCTTTGTTAAAGCATGGGATTAGGCTTGAGGGACTGCTTACTTTGAATTTTGGTTGTAGTTCATGTTCAGATGAAGTGTTGGAACAAAGACCACTGAAGAGCTGAAGGCTCTTCTGCCAGTTTTGATGTCAGATTACACCACTGCTTCACTTGCTTTTCCCTTGCAATGGAAAACAGCCAAGAGTCACTCACTAGCAACCTTTGGGCCTGTCCTGAATATAAATGTCTTTCTATCCTAGATGTTTTGATATTTTTTTTTTTTATTTTGTCTTTTTAATGGCCTCATCTCTTTCACCTTGGTAAAAAGTGTTTGCTCACTTTCTTTCCCTCCTAGAGGTGCCTGGGGGTAGACCACTCAGCTAGTATTATCACCATTGTAGGGATCTCCTGTGTATTTCCTTGTTCTGGGTGCCCTGCCAGAAGGTAGATCCTGCCCACCTAGCCCCAGTTCTCCAGATCTTCTCTTCAGCTTGCTATCCCTGCACACACCCCAGCTGCTCATGCATGCCTTCCAAACTGCCACTGTTCCTTAGAGCCCAAGCATTCCAAAACTGGATTCCACTATCACTTCTATATGTTTGTCCTCTTGTTGCTCCATTTTCTCACCCTTACATTACATTATGCTGGACACCCAGACATGGAACATTTTGTCATGTGAAGACGATGGGGAGGGTAGTGGTATGTCTAAAGAGTCCCTTAGAGCCAGCCTCCACTTGGACTTCAGCCTACAGGTGGCACATAAAGGAATTTCCTTCATGTGTTGGTGGGTATGAGCACAGCCACCCCACAGAATCATTTTGATTCAAGGTACTTTCAAGATCATCAGCTACAGTCATTGACTTAGGACTGCCAGGTCACCAAGAAATCATGACCCTGAGCAATACATCTACATGTCCTTTAAATACTTCCAGAGTTGGTGACTCCACCACTTCCCTGGGTAGCCTGTTACAATATTTGACAACCACTTCAGTTTAGAAATTCTTCCAAAATATCCAATCTGAACCTCCCCTGCTGGAACATCCTGACCTTGTTTATGCTGTTCATTGTAACTACTTGGAAGAGAAAACTTAATGGGCAAGGGGTGTTCCTAATGACTTCCACTCCATCATGTCATGCCTCCAAGCAGCACAGTGACCCCATCTCCATTAATGCCTCTTAAGACTTATGGGTGCTTTCAGAAGTGTTCTGCCTAGTGTCAATCACCAGCTTCTTGTCTACCAACACCTCCAAGCCCTTCTGCTCAGAGTGGCTCACAATCCATTCACCACTCAGCATATATTTGTGCTTGTCATTACCCCAACCTGGACATAGAACCTTGCACTTGTACTCGTTGAACCTCATGTGGTTTGCAAGGGCCCAGTTCTCAAGCCTGCCAAGATCATCATCCCTTCCCCCCGTCTTGTTGACCACATCACACAGCTTGATGTTGTTGCCAAAAGTGCTGAGGGTGCACTCAATGCCACTGTCCATGTTGCCAACAAATATGTTCAATAGCCCTGGATCCAAAAGAAACCCCTGAGGAACACCACTGGTAACCAATCTCCACTGAGATTGATCACAACAGTATGCAGTTCCTTTATACAGTTTGACAACAAACATTTGAATGGACCACAAAGCAGAAAACATCAAATCACAATATAATTTTAAAATCCGTTATCAATTAAAAGAAAATAATTACCCATATTATTTTGTATTTTCCAAAATTTCATCTCATATTTTATATTCTTATGTGTATCTTAAAAACGCTTGAAAGTTAAGATTAAGCTGTTGCTTCATGCATTCATAATACATGTCTGATAGCACTAGTTTTAGAAGTGCTACCCTTAAAGGAGCTAGGAAAGTAAGGAAGTAAACTCAGGAATTTTTTACCTTTTGGCCTTTCTGTTGCAATGTTTATTTTGAGGCAGTGGAATGACATTTGAACTGTATTGGGCTCTTCATGAAAATCTCATCTGTTCTGAGTTCCTGCACTAATGTACATAAAGAATCATTTTTGACCTTCCCACCACAAACAAGAGCTACAAAAATTCAGTTCAAAACTTTAGTTTGAAGGTTGCTTGTAGGGAATTCTGAAAGTAAAGCTGCAAAAGCGCAAGTCTTGTTGGATTCTTAACACTACCTTGATTTTTACTTAAAGAAAATAACATAATCTATGGAGGCCAGTTTGTCAAAATTTTGGACTCCTATAAGTCTGGAGGTTGTCCTGTCCCATAAGATCTTCTGTATTCCTGAAAGGTGATCCATATAAAAATGACAGGGAAGGAAGGAAAATGTTTTAGTGAGGGAAGGCCATCCACAAGATAAGCCAGGCAGATCTTTAGTAGTAAGGCCAAAAAATAGAGTAATCCAGCCAGGCTACAGCATTTGTCAGGATGGGGTGAAACACAATCACAATCACAGCAGAATCAATGAGCATAGATTTACCAGGTGGCTTTTCACAAAGCCAGATATTAGAGCCCATGATTTGTAGGCTGATGAGCCAGACACTTGGGAGGCTGAGGAAGGGAGGCCTCAGTTATGTTGCTAATGTTTCTATTCTTTAATTACAAAGGAAATTAATGTGATGGAATTCTATTGATAAGAACAGTTTAACCAGGGTTAAATTGCACTCCTGTTCTTACCTTCTTCCCTTTTTCCAACAACCTTTTATTAAAATCAAATACTGAGAAACTAATTCATATGTGATTCATGCAGAACCTTTCTACTTTGCCCTGATTTTTATTCCCTCACAGACTGACAAAATACTGCTCACATTGATAAAATTGGAAACACAGCCATTGATTTGGTAGGAGCAGCAGTAAGATGCAGGGTTCTAGAGCAGCACAAAGTACCACACAACAATTACAGCACTAAATATCAGTACACTGCAATCACATCCCAGTTGTCAGCCTTACTGTAGAGCACTGCCTAAAGGGAAAAGTGTTCTGTTGCAGAAAAACAGTCAAAGAATAGAAGTAGCTGGATGATTTCATTGTGCGTTAATGTACATAGTGGTTGTTTTTCTATAGGAGAACATCGGGTACCATTTAAATGATCATGTTCACTGTAGTTAGGGCATTCACTATATGAATAGTTCAAATTCATACAATTCTTCTTTGAAGATAACATAAGTTCCATAAACTCACATGCCAATAACGCTTGGATATCAAAGTACTTTCATAAAACAGCTGTACAAAGTCCGTTTCAAGCCCACAGAAATTAACAGTTATTTTGACAATCTGTTGTGATACTGAGCTATTAACAACTACTTTCCACATCATTAATCACAGCCTTTCCCCTTTGCTAGAATAGCTGATAAAAAAGTGCAGGCTACTTTTTGTCATAACAGCTTCTCAACAGCATCTTTTGCAAGCTACTAATTGCTAATATACTTTCACCTTTCAAGAAAATTACCTTAGTTTCCATAGTGGGCTGAGTATAAAGTTCACCAAATGGACATACTATGATAAACTACTGGGTTATTGAAGTTTACTGATTCTGATATTAGGTATTCTAACTTTTCCAAACTTCAGCCAGTCCAAAATGTGAAGACTTTCCCAAAACCTGCCTCAGTGTGACAGTACCCTGCTCTGGTGGGGACCCCCCAGCCGCCTTCTTCTTAATAGAAGATGCCATTTTAACACTCACCATATTCAGTGGGATCACTAGTATTAACATGAGACCTCATGAAAGCTTTCCAAGCAGCTGAATCAAATCTCAAGTTTTTCATGAAGAATGATAATCAATTTCTAAGTCTAATGACAGAAGAGCAAAAATCCCTTCTTTAGTCCTGTCACAATAGAGGGAGGAGTGTTGAATACAAAGAACTTTATATTCAGACATGTTTTGAAATGCTGACTGTACTTAGATATTTGCCTCATCTGCATGGTATTAAAAGCAGATATGAGAGGGTACCATTATCTTCCAGTCTTTTCCATCTGTATTTTCACCTGTTTGCTGGAAAAGATTTTCAGCTCAAAAGATGTATATTGATCTTATGAAAACCATTGGACAGGATAGGAGCTCCAGGATGTCTATTTGTGCTCTGACCTATTTTTACATGATCCGATTCAAATGACCCAGTCCATGAACAGATACTTGGACCTACACTGGGACTCCAAGGGTAATCTGCACCTCATATATCTGTAAGAATGGAGCACGATTTGACACCAGACTCTGTCCTGCCCTTCACGCCCTTAAAGATCTTTTTCTTTGGAGCTCAGCAGTAGATAACAGTAGACAGATAAGACATGCAGTAGGAACCCAAGGTCTGGTATGAAGTGAAAGATGCACAATGTGCTCAACAAAGCAATTGTATCTTGAAAGCACTGACATTAAACAAGCATATTTTGCTGTATTTATTAATATAAGAAATTGTTTTCCAGAAAGAGATCTTGAGAGAGTGATAAATAGGTTGTCTTCTTGTTTTATTGAGTATGGCAAAAATAATGTAGGCTTAGAAGATGAACATAGGAGATCTGAAATCCATTAATTTCCTGGTGATTGTATTGGTACAAATAAACAGAATTTTCTACAGCAGGGAACTATCTTGACAGAAAGGTTGGGTCCACTGGGATATGAGGATAGTGATTAAGAAGATATTGCAAATGTTGTTTATCTACATGCTTGATGGATAGAAAAGCACATTTGGTACTGTGTGAAACATAAACTTTTAAAAGTCCCACAAAGAGCTGCTGTCTTTAATGACTACAAAAAAGAGACTTAGTGTTGTAAGGAGTCTGTGACTAATTTCAGCGAAGCCTTTTACATTTCAGAAATTCACAATTTTCTCATGGGGAAGATTTTTTTTTATTTTGTCAAAGATGTGGAAATGAGTGAAATTTAAACTGATGATTGACATTCAGAATTTTCAGTAGAAACTTTTAAAATTAGATTAGGAAATCATGACAATAACTTTGTTATGGTATTTTCAAATTATTGAAAAAATCTCAAAGTGTTTGAAACAAAATATCTAGGATAAATCAAATTATATTTTCCTAGAACATTCAGTTATATAAAAATCCCCCCTCCATATTTTATTTATTATCTAAAATATACAAGATAAAAGGACACCTTCCACCCAGCTACGCTCATAGCAATGTTTTCCAGAGCTTTCAAATGTCAGAACTCAGCTCCAATATTCATTTCTATTTAAAGAGAAATAACTTATTTATAATATTTTTAATGATGATAAGCACGCACTAAGCAGAAACTGAACAAAAATATTAAAAAGCTTACTTACAGAATCAGTATTTGATCATCCAGGACAAAAATCTTATTTCAGGCTTGTGCCAATCCCCTGAATTTTGAAGCACAAACTGCTTCTGTCTTCTGGTACAATTTCAATGGCATTATCTGACTAAGCAACACTCAGGGTTATAATCTGACAGGGTTATAATGTGAGACATTGCCTTGATGGTGTGCTGTCTTTGTGTGCATTCATGTTGTGCTGGCAGAAGCAGAGGCTTGTGATCTTTGCATGGATGACTGACTGCAGAGGTGCTGGGGCTGGTGACTTCACCTTGGAGTGGTAACAGTACAGTTGGATACACTTGAAAATAAATTATTTAGATTCCTCTTAAGAATTTGTATGCAAATAAAACCCCATCAAGATCATTTAAATGTAAAAAAATAACAGATGTTTTCAGTCTGGATTTGCAAGCATCAACATGTTCTGAACAGTTGTGAGAGCTGACCATAGAAAAGACTACAAAGTGGGAATTGAAACATTTTCCTATTCCCTGCTGCTGTAATCCATTCACTAGCACAATGCTAGCAAGGTCATAGCTCCCTCAGCCCAGTCTGACTTTTTCTATGAAATACTAGACAGGGAGTTGTTCCATTCTTTCTGCTTGCTGCAAAGTGGAGTGAGAAGGCTGAAGCAGTTGAGACAAAGGCAGACTACATGGATACCTAAAATACTTGAAGCAGATGGAAATCCTCTTGGCTGGCCATATTTTAAGCTACTGTTCACTTGAGTAGTAGGATAAACAGTTGCCCAATTATGTATGGTGTACATTGCAAGGCTTCCTATTTAAAGGAAACAGATTTAATATCATGAAACATCTACTGCTCAAATATGGATGATAATCTGTGCTGCATATGCATTATGCATACCAGCTGTATGACCACAAAATACAGAAATCTGAACAGAAGTGCGTATTCATTCAACTCTGAGAAAAAATAAACACTTTATTAGTAAATCCAGAGGCCACATGACAAAACATTAGATATATCTTTTCAATTTATATCATAAGTGACAGAGAAGCAGTCTCATTATATATTGAGTATCTTTACCCAATATAGAAGTAGTTTATCCAGTCAACCAATAATAAAATATAGTATTTATGAGCTACCAATGTGCTCTTTGTGGCCAAGAGGACCAACAGCATCCTGGGGTGCATCAGAAGGNATATGTGAGGGGTGGGTGTCAGGAGGATGGAGCCAGGCTCTTCTCAAGGTCATCTGGTGATAGGACAAGGGGCGGTGGGTGCAAGCTGGAACATAAGAAGTTCCATCTAAATATCACAAGGAACTTCTTCCCAGTGAAGGTAACAAGAGCATTGGAACAGGCTGCCCAGGGGGGTTGTGGAGTCTCCTTCTCTGGAGACATTCAAGACCCACCTGGATCTGTTCCTGTGCAACTTGGTCTAGGTGATCCTGCTATGGCAGGGGGATTGGACTAGATGATCTTTTGAGGTCTCTTCTGATCCCTAATGATTCTATGATATTTTGTGATTTTTACATAGTGGTATGCCTGAATCAATCTGGAGAGTATACTTCATTAAGTATACTTAATGAAGATTATGGAAATACCCTATACAGATTTACATCAGAAAATTGTTTTGATGTATATCTTTGAATTAAAAAAAAATCATGTTTTTCTGATAGGATCCCATAAGGAGATGTGTCCCTTAACAATCATTGTTTCATTCCATAATTTTAAAGTAATTTTAGTGCACCTCAACTATAGTTGCACAAGTAGAAATCTACTCGTTCTTGTAGATTTGTAACCTTCTCTAGCACCAGAGCCAATACTAAATAGTTTTTGCCTTCAGACACAGAATGGACTTGTGGCATAGACAATATGCCATGAACAACCAGAGAAAGTTATGAAAGGTCCTTCAGAGTTTTCTCCTGTATTCATGAATCAAGAGAGAAGTGTCTCACCTTTCAGAATATGTGGGAATTGGTGTGTGACAAATCTGGAAAATAGCCAAATCTAGCAATAAATCTTCACTTCTCTACAAAGATATTTGATTTCATATCACTGCAGCTGAAATTATTCACTTCCAGACACAAAACTCTACGATGTGAAAAGTAAGAAAGCAGATACTTTTCAGGGTTGATAGGGTAACACCATACCTTCAATTTTGTGTTTAAGAAGGTGAAAGAATAAAATTAATGGTGCATTTGTTTGACGTTTTGCTATCTCTTAAAGCCTTGTTTTTTTTTAATACCTGAGCCCATATTTGGCTTTCAGTTCATCATTTATAATTACAAATTGCAGGCAGTATTTTGCAATAGTATTCACCAAACTATTCAGACAGTAGAGACTAAACCAGCTTGTTTTCATATAATTCTTGGTTCTTACTGAATTGTAAGCTGCATATTTTATACCAGAAGTATCGCTGAACCCTTTATCCTTTCTCCCAATATTTTGATCAAGGTTTATTTTCTTTAAATAGACCTTATGAGGAACAACTGAAAGAGCTGGGACTGTTTAGTTTGAGGAAGAGGCAGCTAAGGGGAGGCCTCATCACTCTGTACAGCCACCTAAAGGAGGTTGGTGCTGGTCTTTTCTCACAGGTAATTAGTGACAGAACCAAAGGGAATGGCTTGAAGCTGCAACAGGGTAGGCTTAGACTAGATATGAGGAAAAATTTCTTCACAGAAAGAGTAGTTGAACACTGGAATAGGATGCCCAGGGATGTGGTTGAGTCACCATGCATGGATGTGTTCAAGAGTCTGTGGTATCAGGGGATATAGTTTAGGGGTGAATTGTAGAACAGGATTAATGGTTGGACTCAATGATCCAGAATCTGAATGATTCTGTAATTAAAAAGTTATGTTGACACCAGAACTAGTTTGCCCTAGTGAACTATAACAGATGGTTCCTTTTACAACATTCCCTAAAGCAATTCTAAAACCTCCACAAAGAAAGTGTTCTCTTAACAAGTCCCTGTCTTAGGGAGTAATTTCTAATACAAATTTAGAAACTTATTCACTTTCCACAGAACCTGAGAATTCTTCCCTAGGCTGGGCTTCTCTACCTCTAAGCTTCTCTAAGTAATAATATTGACTGCATTTTTAATATGGAAAGCTTGTTTCAGGCTCCTTCATGACAGAAACAAAGGTAACATTAATGGATGAATTGTTTGGGTGGATCTAAATAGAAGCCAAAGTAGGATGGAGAAAGATCAATCCGGCTATGCTCTCACTTGTGACAACTGCAATAGTTCCCATCAGGGACTTCTTTTTTCTTTCCAACTCCTTGCCTGAGCTATATTAAGAGGATGGAACATCTCAGCTGACCATGTGCACTTCTTCCCATTCCTGCACTGGCACCGTTCTCCTGCACCCTGCAGCTTAAAGACTTCCAGTAGCTGAAGAGGGGCCTACAGGAAAGCTAGAGAGGAACTTTTTGCAAGGGACTCTAGTGACAGGACAAGCAGCAATGTTTTCAAGATAAAAGAGGGCAGGTTTAGATTAGACTTTAGAAAGAAATTACTCAGTATAAGGGTGGTGGTGATGCACTGGAACAGGTTGCCCAATGTAGTTGTGTATGTCCCCTCACAAGTGTTTAAGGCTAGGTTGGATGGGACTCTGGGCAACCTGGCCTAGTGAGAGTTGTCCTTGCCTATGGCAGGCAGGTTGAAACAGGATGATCTTTGAGGTCCCTTCCAAGCTAAGCCATTCTACAATTGTATGGTTCTGCTAAACTTTCTCATAATGAATCCTCATTTTAAGTTTATAGATGTCTTGCACTGACTCATGGATCTTCCTACTTCTAATATGCCTGCATTTAGGAAATCTTCCCAGAAGGAGATTAGGCTATATAACAGAAATGGTGGGAGTAAAGATAATTTTATAAAGTTGGATTTAGTCGTAAAGTGAAATGAGTTTAAGATGTAACAAAAGACTTGGCTTACTAGAAGAAGTTGTGTAAAAGGAGTTACACTGACTTTTTTACTAATAAAAACACGGATGTGGGAATCATGCAGCACTCTGCAGAGCAAAGATAATAAAAATTCTGTGATAACCTCAAGTGCACTTCCTTTCAATGACTTTACAGAGGATCACACTTAAAATGTATAACTTCTCTTTATAACAAATCAGTGCTGAGTTGCAAAATTGAGGAAGTAGTAAATATTCAGTTGATGGGACTTTATAGGATGATAAATATCTAGAAAGCCATATCCAAGAAAAAAAAAGAAACAGACTTAAATGAATTCCTGATTATTTTTTTATTTATTATTTTTGTTTGATTGGTTTTAGCTCTTAGATGTTATGGTATCATTCCAGGAAGATAGCATTCACACAGAAATCAAAGTAATTTAATTTTTCATGACATTCAAATCACTTACCTGCAACATCGCCATGATTGCAAAGACAACAGGACTACAGCAAAACAGTAATTATGAGGAAGACAAATGAAGCTAATTGAGATCAGCATCAGCTCTGGTGTTCATTATTTGTGTTATAATCCAATGTGCATTTCAAATGGATACCCGACTAAACAATGTAAAATTTGTCTTGTAAAAAGGTCTTGGGATAGATTTGTCAAAAATGGCTTAATTTGTTTAAGCTTGTGCTTAGATATCCTCTAGAAAGAAGCTTATGGCAGTAGTTTGAACTCTAAGATTTGCTACAACTACACCAGGAGTGCCTATCACTGAGGGACGGTAAAGATGCAATTACACATAGACATCAGCTCACATATACCATTCCTAAGTACACTGCAGCAGTCCAGAATATTATCGGCTGAGGAATAACACATACTACCTTCTCAAAGTTTATTTGTAAAATGTTTTGAAAGTCAAAAAAAAAATGTTATGATTACCAGAGAAGAGAGATAGTTTTTGTGCAGACAGAAGGCAATAAATCATTTTACAATAGTTATTCAGAGCTGTTTAAAAATATTTTGTAGCTTCAAAATAACGAATAGGCAGTCTTAACCTTTAAGTTTCTCAAAGCAGGTGCCAAATCCTCTCATCTATTCTTTAGCATATAATGGGAGAAATGCTACAGTTAATCCTTCTGTCTTTCTAATACAGATAAATACTTCTATCTAACAGCTTAGAGATATTCAGTTGCTGTTGCTACCTTCCAGGCAATGTAGCACAAATGTAGCCTTACAATACTGGAAGGTGTATTGGGCTCAAGTGTACAGGTGTTGGCAGTAGTGAGAATGACAGGAGTGGCTTCAGTGAGAGGAGAATGGGTGACCACATGCTGGACAAAGGCGGTTCCAGGCACCTCCAAGCTGTACCCCTTGCTGGCCAAAGCTGAGCACGTAAGTGATGCTGGTGACACCTTTGTGATAGCAAATTTAAGAAAGGGTAAAAATGACATACAGCAGCTGTGAGAGAGGAGTGGGAAAATGTGAGTGAAACAACAGTGCAGACATCAAGATCAGAGAAGGAGAGGGGTGAGTATCTCCAGGGGCCAGAGAAGAGATTCCGCTGCAGCCCATGGAAGACCCTGCACTGCGGAAGGTGGATATGCCCTGAAGAAAGCTGCAGCCCATGGAGAGGAACCCACACAATTGCAACTTTATGTATTGCCTGTGGGAGTTCCAAACTGGAGCAGAACATTACAACTGTACATCTGTGAAAGGGACACATGCTGAAGCAGCCCATGAGAAGCTCTTTTCAGAGCAGGGGAAGGAAAGTGAGAAAGAAAAAATGTCAGAGACAAAATATTATCACAGATCACGGCCACCAGTCCTTGCTGCACCTTTGAGCAGGACAAGGTAGAAGAATTGGGAGTAAGGGAATAAAGTTGAGCCTAGGAAGAAGGAGAGGTGGGGATAAAGTGTTCTCCATTTTATTTTTATTTCTTGCTATCGTATTCTGTCATTAATTGGTAATTAATTTATGAACCTTACCCAGAATATGTCTATTTTGCTAGTGACAATAACTAAAGAGCAATCTCCCTGTCCTTATCTCTACTCATTAACTTTTTCATTTCATTTCGTCCCTCTGTAATCCTGAGAAGAGAGAGTGAGAGAGCAGCTTGATGGGAGAGAGTCCAGCTTAACCCTTCACTGAAGGCAATGAAAATTATTTGTGAAAATGATAGAGAATAAAGACATAAATGAAAGAAATTTATCAGACATTTAAAAAATGCCAAATCATAAATCTACAAGATCAATAACTTTCTTGGTAGAGAACTATAATTTTCTTATTTCCCAAATACATACAATCCAATGAAATACACACCTATATTTGAATCACTTTTAATTAACTTTCAATTAACATAGTTTTTTACCCAGTTCTGAGCCACCACCACAAGTTTTCTTTATTGTCATACTCTAAGGTAAAGACAAGAGCAAGCAATGACCATTTCCTACTAAGAATAATTTCAGTGACTCAGGCTTTCATCATGAGAAACTACTGAGATTATAAACTATGAATTCTCACTCACCCTTTTTATAGGACTAAGCTTTTTTACAGTCTCCTTGCTTAATGGATCTAATTTTCCCTATAGCAGCCCTGAAAGGGATGTGCTTTATGTAGGTAGCTAGAAAAGTTGTTGATAACAAACCAGAAATTTGGCTATTGGTGAACAGTGCTCACACAGCACCAAGGCTGAATCACTAGTGGCCTTGGGGATGGGCAAACTCCTGTGAGAGGACATAGCCAGGACAGCTGACCCAAACTGACCATGAGCAGGAAAGCAGTTAGCTATCAAAAACTAAACAAAAAGCTAACTTAAATTGTTCTGCATTCTGATTATACTAACGTCTTCTCTATCAGGCTAGGAAATACTGTAATTACCTGTGTCTGCCAAGGAGTACTTAAACCTAGTGATGAAAGGAGTTAGCATTTTTCAAGCAGAAAGAGAAACACCACTGTTACTTTGCTCAGAGTGAAACCAAAAATTGTCCAAAATTTGCAGTATTTTGAGACATTTTTTTCGCATTTAAAAAATCTCACACTTAATGAGTAACTAAATCAATGCTTGTGATTATTCTTTCATTTTATAAGATCATCTGCTATTCATTCTGCCGCAATGGGCTTATCTGGGGAAACTCGTGTTCTATAATGCATGAATGTTTATTTTATGAAATAGCAAAATCATTGGTGGACTCAGCATGCAGTAAGTCAGTCCAGGTGAAAAAAAGAGAGAAATGATGAAAATAAATCATTATCATTGACAGTGGAGCTGTAACAGGTCTTTTGGAATATTGGACAGGAATGTCTTTATCTAAGAAAAAAATAAAACAATTTCACCAACTTCATCTGCAAAGACAAGTCAATATGAACTCAGAAATGTGCAAGATGGAAAAGTCTGGATCAAGATGACAATATAAAAAGAGATTGAGAGAAATGCAGGAAACAAGTGTTCAAACTTTTTGTAATAGAGAAACTGTTGAATCATGGGACAAAGGACACACCAAACTAAAGTAATAACACCCCAACAGTCAGTGGATTTTCCATGAGGGAAGAGACCCAGTACAAATGGTTTAGAAACCTGAATGGCACATACCCAGAGGAGCAGTCCAGAACAGTGAAGAAAGCAGTAGTTGTTGACATATGATTTCCTTGTCTCTCTTTGTTTAACCATGTATACCCCATAACAGTGAGGCTTTGAGCACCGGTGAATTTAAAGTACAAGGAAGAGTGGTGGAATCACTTTGAATTTTTATGCCTCAACGGTTCTGGTCACCCTTTGCAATTTGTTGATGTTCATACAAATGATGGATTTATGAAACTTTATTCATTAATTACATGTTTGCTGTAAAAATCAGAGGAATCAGATGTAAAAGTGGGTTAAATTTGACTAAGATTCAGAGGAACTAAGATAATAGGCACATGAAAGAAGGATTACATTTATTGTACACTTACTTAGTAGGTATCTGAAAGTCCCTGAAACCAAATTTCTAACAACTGTTTTTTTACCTCAACTTCTCATGAATGTTTCTGAAGCTGAACCTGTTTGATCTCTACAGTTCTCTTTCCTTGAAGTTGGTTCAGGGGAAGGCCATTTTTCCTTGTTAATAGTCTCTGGTGAACCAAAGTCAGAATTAGCTTGTTCCATCTAAAGGGAAAGAAAATGTTGAAGCAAATATTTTAGTTTTTAGATAGTCTTCATGTAAGAAAGTCAACAAGTTGCACTTGATGCTTCTTTCTGGTCCGCTGTCTTTTCCCTGGGAAGATACGAAACAGGACAATGACTTCAATAGATGATTGCTGACTTTGAATTATTTAACACCTCAATCAAGGAGAAACTTCTACTGTTATGAAAGAAAGAATGTGTGGAAAGCATTCCTCCTCATCAGCCTTCTTCTCCTGTTAGAAGTGCCTGGGAACAGTGTGGTTTTGACAGCATCAGAGCCTGCAGGGATGGAAATGGTGAATGCTGAAATGAAACCTGTACCCTAGAGGTAGCAAAGGAGAGCTACCCATAGATAACAAATGTGTTTATGTTCTCAAAATGACACTGCATCCAGTTTGGTACACACCTAAGGTTACTAGGTAGGGTAAATGGAATAGGAGGATTAAAAAAAGCCCCAAACCTAGATAGCCTATATAGCCTGCAGCCTTGCAGCCTATGTCAAATATGCTCAGATTTTAAAAAGGTGTGAGACCACAGCTAATTACTGTGAGCCATAAACTCTTCAGTGGACAGTTTATAGAGAATATCTCAGGAGAACCCCTAGAAGGCTACTTTTCTCCATATGTTCTGTGCTATTTTGAAATATATAAACCATTGCTGAGCCTGTCTTTACACTGTTAAACTCCTTGAAGTCAGTCTCCTAAAAGCTTGTTCTTTCCTTAACAAATAGAATTTTCCTGAAAACTTTATGCTCAGCAGGTCAAATGTTCTTCAACCACAAACATATAAACTTTTAAGTTTGAAAACAAGCATAGATTTTCTCCAATGTAAGTGATTCTATGATTCTGTGATTCTGTGAAGCCAAACAAAGTCAGAGAAGCAGGAGTTACTCCTTAGTTCTCCAAACAGTTTTATTGATAGGAGCTGTGAAATAGAGATTATAATGATGATCAAAGCTAATAATGGAAGAAAATATTCCTCTTGAGGAGAAGATCTCATCTGTCACATGTGACCAGCTGCAGCCGAGGGGGCGAGGGGTCGGCTTTGCCACTGTCCATGGTGCTGACATTCGTTGGGCCTCCCTGTTGGACCCTCTCTGGATTGCCAGCACACCACTGTCTCCAGTAGCCCCTAAAGCAGTTCCCTCTGCCACACCTCTTGTCAGCACTGTGCAGTTTACACCAGAAGGCAAGCATCAGCAATGAACTGCACAGTATGAGGCCATCAGGTTAGTTTTGCTTAGCTTGCAATCAACCCTCATTCCTGCTTTAACAAAACAATCCAAGCATCCATCAACTATTGGGCTGACTGCTGAGCTAAGCAGGCTGTGTACAATGGCATACACTTACTAGGCCACAGGGGGAATAAATGTATAACCAAATAAAGAGTCAAAACCAGATGTACTGCTGCCCACTGGGAGAAGAGAAAGAAATTCAAATACATATGCAGCTGTTTGCTCCTCTGCTTCCGATCCCTAATGATTCTATGATTCTATGAAAAGTCACTTGGACAGGCACATCACACAGTGATAAATTATGACCAGATCAGCAACATCATGCATTTTCAAGTAAAGATCAGGTACTCTATGTATTAATTTTAATAAATAAGACCACCTTGAAGTGTTTGAAAGTTGGTACCATTTTACAATCTTCTGCTATCATTAGGTCTAGGGTAAAAAGTATTTTAAGGCATTTCAGTGGACACATGAGAAAAAGTCATCCTGTATTACTATCCTAACATATGGCTAAAAAGTCTGAATTGTTCAAAACTGATCTGAATCAATCATGTGTGTAGTAACTTTTTATTTAGTGTCTAGATAAAACTAAACACAGGAAAAAAATTTACTTGGGTAAAGAGTAAAAACTTTTCCCTGTGGAATTTGCTGCATTTTCTATCAAATACACAAATAGCAATATTCTTACTTGCTGGCATGCTAAAATATTTGGAATTTTAAAAATCCTGAAATAAAAAATATGACTTTAAACTTATAGGAAGAGCTTATGTCAAATACTAGAATGAGTCTCAGAGGTGGAAATGGATACACTAGAAATGCTCAGTTTCTAACAGTGGAAAGCACAAAGCTAAAAATCTTAGTATCATTCTATTATGAATTGTCCTGCATGCAAATCAGGATCATCTACACAATTATTCTTTTCTAATTGTAGAAAAATAAGTCTGTGTACCTAATTTACCTGATTTACTATTTCTAATGAACAACAGTCACAACAGAAATCTGGTATTAAGACTTTTTTTTTAATCATGATAAACACAAATGACCTTTGGGTACCTAATTCCTTAATGCAATGAAAAATCTGCATAGCTTCAAAGATTTCCACAGGGTACAACCCTTGCTACACACCAAAGTAATTAGGAACATTATGATTCTCACAAAACTGGAACACAATTAAATGGTTTCAAGAATAAAGATGTAGCTATTTATACCACTCAGGCTTCCACTGAGCAAATAAATACATCAGTAAACAGTGGAGAATCTGTAAGTTGTCTCAAAAAGAACTTCAGCTAGACAACACATGGCAACACTGCATGTATGAATATGATCCATCAATGTTTTAGTTATATATCTCCTTCCAATTTGTTTTCATGCAATTTATTAAAACAAGCTTTCCAAATTGACTTTAAAATTCATGATTAATAAAAGTGCTTGTCTGCATTATTTTTTCATCTATGCAGTGATATGTAAATTTTATTCATAAGAATGTCATGCTTTCCCTGCAAATCTGCCTAGGGCAGAGAATTATTTGCCTCACTTTGCCCTAGATAATTCCATCAACTTTACAAGAATTCAGCATATTTCATTGACTCTGAATGTAAGCAGCAAAACAAGTACAAATTCTATAATAACATTTTTCCGTATAATATGAAAATAAACCAAACTCCTTTTGAGGTATAGTAGTCTGCAATCTACTAGAAATGTGGACTCTCTTGGGGTTGCCTAGAGCTTGCAAACAGAAGCCAAAGAGCTATTGTCATGTACCTGGTAAGCAGTATTCTGCTGAAACAGCATTCCAAACGTGTTTGGGGATACTGAGACTACAAACATTAACTAGTATATAGAAAGTACTAATTTCTTGTTATACAGGTACAAGGAGAGAAACTTACTTTATTTCCATGTTTTAAGAATCACTTTCAAGGCAAAATTTAATTATGCATGTTTAGGCCCTAATTGTGCAAGACTGTAGGCAGTCTTACTGCTGTCTAACTGGAATTTCCTCCAACAGAGAAAGAGCTAGGTTTGCATATATCTGTGGCTGTGGGTGTATGCACATGTATCTAATGATGGTCTTGAAGTTCTTGTAGATAGCAAGTTTTCCCTTAGAAATAAAAAGAAGACAAGGCAATTAAAACCCAATATTATCTTTATGGTTTATTTACCTGTATTTATATTTTTGAAGTGTGATCCATGATTTTTGAGCAGAATTTCTGCAGATTATTGGAGAACATGCAGGCCAAGAAACCGAGTTTTTTTCATATTCCAAACACTCTGTAAAATGCAAGTTACTAGAAGAAGCAATAATTTCCAGTTGAAGATATCTTTTCCAAAGTAGGATAATGGCAAATATAAGCCCAGGAGAACAGATGGCCAAGACTGATGTCATTTCTTCTGAAAGTCTGACATGAATTACTCTGTTGTAACACTGATGGACAGCCATTGTCTCGCATAACCCTCCTGTTTTAAGTCACTAAACATTGAAGGGAAAAAAAATCATAATTAATTGAGGCCAATGAAATTTTTTGTGCTAATAAACATTCTCAAACTTATTCAAAATGACAAGTATTTCCCCAGTAATGCCTATCAAGATGAAAAATAGTGCACTGTTAATTGTTCACCGAAAATACGTTTAGCAGCCTGCAAAACTGTGGGAGTTATATGGTGCACGTACAATCTCAGTGTGGCTGGGACAGCTACAAACCAAAGTAGGACAATTACATATAGAGAGAACTATTTTTAGACCGTGGTCTGCCAGATTTACTCATATCTTCACTAGGAAAGCTGCCAATACTTTGACATTGTGACAAACATAATCAAGGAAAATGCACATACATATTCTGTCATCCTTTCTCCCACAGGCATAGGTGGGTACATTCAGAATGAGGGCTTAGGAGGTGAACATCTGGGTTATATTCACATAAACTTATATGAATGAATTGTAAGATTAATATTTCATTTTTAATCACCAACTACGCATGCTCCCTTAACATACTTAGTGACATATGCACAGCAAACCATAGAATCATAGAATTATATTATATGTATTTACATAAAGCAATCAAAGTTATAGGATGAAAGACATGCATACACTTGATTATGAATATAGTATCACTTTCCATTAGCAAATTATCTCATGACTGTAATGAAAAACGTAACCTCTTATTAGCTAATAATATTGCCACCCTCTTAGTCCAATATAAAATATTAAGATGTTACCATTATTGTCACTTTATAAAGAATGTTCAGTGCTCTCATTTTGTCAAATACATTTTGTTCGAGTATATAGCTGAAGCCAGATTTCATGAAAAAGGCCTGATGCTTTATGGTATTCCACATGACAGCAGAGCTCATCATGTTCCATTTAATTTTCTTAGCTAGGTGAATGTAGCAGAGAAGGGCATTGTCTACAGTGAGTTTCAAATGAGCTTCTTTCTCATCCTTGCAACAGCAATTTGCAAAGCCTTGAGAAGAACAACTACTCTGCTGCCCTTCACAAAGATTTTCAGTGTATTCTCCCACCTGTAGAGAGTTCTCTGCTGTACCCTAAGCCTAGGTCACCTGAGGGAGCCCATTCTTCCTCCAAGAAGCTCCTAATAGATGTTTGGCTCTCAGAAAAACAGAATAACAATTGCAAGAAAGAGGCACAAAGCAGTCATGGCTCTTTGTACCATCTGCCTTTGTTACATAACTGGAGTAAAAGAATTAATCTTAAGATTTCAGCTAATGAATAGGGAGATTTCATAACAATATGGTTAAGCCGCTAGAAAAATTCATTGCACTCTAAAACAGTCTGTGAGATTCTGTGTTTGTGCAATACTGACAGTTTGACGTTCAAAGATTGATGGTATGAGACTCAGACAATTTAATGCTGTTTCTGAGTCAGTAAGGCTTTTGTCAGAAGGTCTGGTTTGTGTTTATCATCTGGATCCATTCTTCAGTCCCTTCTATGTCACTTAGCTAATGATTTAATTTACATTAGGTTGTCCCTACAAAAAGTAGGGAAGCATTATTTAAATTGTTTTACAGATGGGAAACAGAAGAAAATTGTGATATGTCTAGGCCAGCATAGAAGATCAAGCCAGGACTATGCATGTAAAACAGGGGAACAAGGCCCTGCCTTAGTGTCTCACTTAACAGACACCCATTTTCCATCTTAGTGTGATGTCTCACTCTTTAGAAAGCTGAATATCCCAGTGTCCAAGAGTCTGTAACCAGCTTCTGGAACTTAGAGCCAAGGGAAAGAAAACATCCAAGAACTACAAAGACAAAGAAGGACTTGCATGACAACAATGCTCCATTCTGGAACATAATTTTACAATTGACTATCCTGTCTTATAGTATCCTCTAGGAAATAAAATTGAAGCTTGCCTATTTTCATCAGTAAAAATTGGTTCTATCAGTATCTTCAGTGAGAAGGAAGAATTCCTTTCTGTCCAAAATTAATTATTCTTTTGGGAGGAAAAGCTATTAATGACCCTTTACCTGCTTTTGAAATGCATGTGGCTCTTGGACCCATCCAAAGTACAGTAAATAAAAATTACTTCAATTTTCTGCAGAGAGGGACATACAGACACAACCATTTTATTTTTTGAGAAACACTGAGCAAATAGTTCTGACAGAGAAGAATAGAAGCTGGCTTCTAATCTCATTAAATAGAAAATGATTCAAAAACTTCCCTCATTTCTCTCTAATTATTTCAAGCAGAGGGAAAAAGATTTCTTTAAATATTTGCTCACATTTTGCTTTGGTGTGATTACAGTCCTTTTGTTCCAATATTTCTGTAATCAAATCATGCTGACACAAGTGTTCACATAAAACAGATTTCAAAGTCACACACTCAGGAACTGCAAGTTCTGTCCTCTCACATGGCAATGTACTTTAGAAAGGTTCATTGATCAATCAAATAAGAGCAAGAAAATAATATCACATGATTTATCTGTCCTATCACTACCAGGCAGTGCAACTAGAATATCAAATATTCTGAGAATCAGCAACAGGCAAGTCACAGATTAAAAATTCCAATCACAAGTGCATTGATTTAGTAATTTCAAATAACAAAGAAGTGCTGAAAAGCATTATCCACTTGCAAATACCATTTCAGTAGCAAAGCAGTACATTCATTCTCTGAACTACTCATCCAAACCTCGTAAATATGTATTTTATAGCAGCAAGGTATACTAATCCATAACATCTCCTAAAAACCTGAATTAAAAGTGAACTGTAAATAAAAGTTTTAAGAGGGCTTCTGCCCTTTATATGCTTTTGTGATCAGCAAAGTTTCAGAGGGCTTTCAGTATTATAAATCAATTACCATAAAGTTGAGGTTTGATTTCATTCAAAGGCATGATGAAGCTCTCAAAAGTGTAGTTGACAAGTTTCCCTATGTTGGTTGAAGGGAAATGATAAAGGAGACTAAATCTTCAAATACCACGGTGAGTGTTTATTTGCTGGAGTTCAGTAAGAACAAAATAATAAAGCAAAATATGGGGCTCTAAATCTACAATATTTATAGAAATTATCCTCAAAAATGAAAAAAACCTATTACAGACCCTTCCATATCACTACCATTCTAGACAGTTTATTCTTAGTCTAAAATCTTACTTCTTCTAGTATTTGCTCATAAAGGTTTGTTTCAAGGAGCAATAACATTTCCTCCTACTAGGAAACTCTACAACAGAGCTAGAGTATTAGTTTCTCGATTAAGAAGAATCTCTGACAATGTGGGACACTTACGCACCATGCTTAGCCATTAGAAGGTTACTATGGAGACAGAGAAATTTCAAGATAGGGTATAAGAACAATCTAGAAGATCTGCAGCTTTGGCTTATCTTTTCATGCAAGAGCCTGTTGACAGCTGTTCACTCCAACTCTTTCTAAAATGTAAAAACACCCTCATTGGTAAAGTTTCAAACACAATTATGTGAGTTTCCAAAATCGTATGGAAAGCTCTCTGAAATCATCATATTCTTTCTTTTTATTTTCTTCCTTTACAACCCAACAAGTAATATCTAATTCTCCCCATCTCCTCATGCACAGAAAGGTGTTTGCATGTAAGAATTTAAACCTTCGTCTAGTTTGTCTTTTAAGCTGTTACAGTTTTTAGAATGCTTAAGGATCTTTTTTTCAAAATGAAAGAGGTTTGCTAATGCAAACAAAAAATATTATAAAATCAAAGCTGATATTACAGGGAATCATGATGCTACTGCTGCAAGACTGATCTAACAGTGTAATTTAATAAAACATTCTCTGTCTGTGAGGAGAAGACTACTTCATGCCAAAATATATTCAGATATCTTTCACAGACAGAAAGCAAAACAAAATACTCAGAGCTAGCCTAAATCACACATCCTTAGTTGTATACATATGCATTATAATTAAAATTCTAGTGCAAAGAGATAGCCACTATTTATTTACAGCATAATTGATTTCCACCAGTATGACAGCTAGAAGAGGGAATGCAGTTTATCAGCTCTGATGTACAGTGCCATGCTGACAATGCTGAGGCAAAATAAGATGCCTCCAAATTACATCTATATTAGAATTTCTGTGCTCATATCATTGGAATCTTCACCAATTTTGTCTTCATATCATTTATATCGATCCCCACAGGGAAAAGGACTATTAGTGCATCAAGGAGGTACATTTTACTTTGACTTTTGAATGAGATATCATTAACAATGGAAGATACAAAATACAGCATTTTGGAATCCTCTTCTTAATATACTGTATTGCTACTTTAATATAATTTTTATTCATAATTAATGTAGCTCTGAAAACAAAAAAAACATGTTCTTTTGAGGAACTATCATTAAAACTCAAGGGAAAGAACTATGGAACACAATAAGGTCATTGGCCAAAATAAACATTACCTGCAGAGAGGCAGAATATGACACTTTTGTAACTCCTTGAGTAATTAATTTCCATTTAATATCCCCGAAGAAAGGAATCATTTTGTTGTATGTATGAAAATATATGGCTCTCTGCTGCACAGTCTTTATGGCTAAAGTTTGTTTCAATGTTTTGTGTCACAATGTCAATTCTAAAAGTTCAGGAAGGGAATGCAGGTAGGAAAGGTAAATCTCATTCCATCAGACATCTGGGCGTACAAAAAGTGCTATGTTATGCCGGGCAAAAGAAACATCTAGGCCTTTATCCTTTTCCTGACATCAACTAGGTACAGATCCATAGGAAAAGGCATTAAGAAAAGCAGGTCTTTCACAGTCTGCCCTCTTAGAAACTAGACTCTTAATCTGAAGCTAGTTTGGACTACTTCTGGATGTCCTAAAATGGATCTGTCCTTCAGAAATGTAATTATGTCTATTTCTAGATCTTCACAATATCACATGAAAATGATACATAAGAATTCTCTCACCATCTCCAGAAGGTGATAAATTAAGTCCTTTAGATGTTCATAACCACAGTTTAGCCCTGGGTCTTTCTAGTCAGCTCTCTAAGTAAATAAACAGTGAATTCAGACCTTGCAGCTGAGTAAGATTCTATGTATGAGACACATGTCACAATGTCATGGGAAGAACATTACATCAGCCTGTGGATGGCACATGAGCATACCATGATACAGTCCGAATCTTGGGCTGGAGTCCCAGAGGTAATTCAGCATGGGGCAGGGAATGGTTCTGTCAGCACCTGAATTGTAATGGGTAGAAGCTTTCCACCAGTATCTTGTCCTGGTTGTGGCACAGCCCTGTTCAGTCAATCTCATTTTGGGCTCTCAGCATCAGAGTCTCCAGACATGCTGAACTTCTTGTCTGTGAGGTCCTGAGGAGGGACAGAGTCTGGGAACCTGCATGAAAAACAGCATTTATCTTCATACTGCTTGAGGCGAGTGTGAAAAGTAGTAAACCATATTGAGCCTCACACTCACAATACCTAACATTTCTGAGAATCCGCTGACAGAAGTGTCCTGTAAAAACACTCACAGAGAAAGATGGGGTATAAAGCTAACAGCGGCATGGAACCAGGTGTGGGTGTCAACATTTTAACGGCCATATTAAGAACCGATATAGGGATGCAGAGCAAATATGTTTTTACTTACCTCTGAAATGACGGAGGGTAGCTGAATAAAGTTGCTCTCCATTCTGTTTGTTTTCTCTCAGGCTCTCTGCAAAATGCCAGTACCTGGATTTTCTCTAGAATGTCGGTTTTTTTCAATCTATTTCTGCATATAGAAAGAACTCTTGAATAGATACATATTATAGTGATAGTGTAACTAAAAATATCATCCACCCATACGCTTGCAATTGACTTTCCTCTAAAGCTGGTCTTTTCTGCATAGTTTCTGCATGCAATTATCATCAATTTCAGCTCAGGAAGGAAATGATCTAACAATGAAGAGATCAATTATCTTAGCAGCAAAATTAAAAAAAAATATCAAATTAGTAAACTGGGAATTTTAGATGGCAATATAAGGTTTGGCAGTGCTTGGAGGACTAATGCACAAACCAGAATATATCTGGTGGAAAGCCAGTTGAATTCCATGTAATAAAGGATCAGGGGCTTCTTTCACTGAACTGTCAAAGTAATTAATTTCCAGTCAATACCTGTAATAGCAAATTGTGTTGTATAAAAATATGTTTAAGACAAAACAAGGAAACTGATAATACTCTGACCTGAAAGAGAATGATGCCATTCTTAGAGGATATGATCTGTTTTCCTCTACAGCAATATTTCACCAGAGTTAAACATAATGATTTATTAACACACAAGAAGTACCCCTTGCAGGCATAGTTAATATTTTAGTACTGAAGGCAATGGAATGGAAGAGTTTTACTTGTTGCTTTGACCTTTATTTTTCTTTGTACCATAATTTCTTAGAACTTCCACTTATCTGGAGAACATGCAATTAGAGAGCTCTTTTTAGATAAGCCACAATCATTTCTCACAGAACTTCAACGTTTATTTTTTCTAAATGAAGCTTGTTCTTCATAGTGAACACTTCAAAACATTCAGAGTAGCTGACCGGGAACATAAAGACCTTATACGAGACACATTAAAAGATACCAATTAGTAAGCTTGGAATTTTAGACTAGAATCTATTTTTTTTTTTAGCAGTTCAATCTGCCAGGCAGGACTGGATACCAAAAAGCACTGATATAACCACAGCAAGAGCAAATACTCATTTATAGCTTAAAAGGAAAGAAGAAGCAGCACCTGAGTGACAACTTCATTAAATTTGAATACATTGTCTCTAACTTCTGCTGTAAAAGCTTCAGGAGCAATTAATTTCCTTGCTGCTGGTAGTGATAATGCATCATGGGACAAGAAACAAGATAACTGAAAACAAAACAGGCAGAGCATGCTAATTAAGGGATCTGGAGAGCTAGATCCTGTTTTGATAATGTGTAGGATTGTTTTTACCTTCTTTCTCTATTACTATTTTATCACCTTCCTTCAAAATTATAACTTATTGGAAATCTGAGGTATTTTTTTCTTATCAGATCTGGGTAACAGTTTCTCCTAGATCTGGATATGACAACTTCATTGCCTTCACACAGTGATCTTCACTTATTTCTTTCATTTCCCTGTCTGAGAGGACACTCTTGAGTTTTCTGCAATAGAAGGCTATCACCATATAACTGAATTTATCAGAAATACATGCATTTTCTTACATAGCTTTTCTGGAATTTTATTTTATGGCAACCTTAATTGAAATAGCCCAGCATGTTTAGGTTTACTACAGAATAATTCCGTGAGATCTGCATGTACTTCTGTGCTGGGATCACAAAGCAAGCAAAATTTGAGCAAGATCTACCTAAGCTTTGGCACTATACTAAAGAAAGGCTTCCCTTCTCCTCCCCTTAGACCCAACTCATTCTTCCTTACTTTTCCCAGGAGTTTTATACAATCTTCCTGCTTTTCCTCATGACTCCTCTCCATTCTTTTCCTGTAGTCCTTCAGAAGGGAAATGCCTCCCTTCCAGATGGTGAGACGCTCCCAAAGATGGGAGCAAATCCCTTCAAGCCACGCCATGAACACTACTGACAATCTGACAGCAAGCAAATGAAACACACTACACCAATGGCTAAGGCATGTTAGGGCTATTTCCAAAGCTGCAACAAAAGGTAGCATCATTTATTTCAAACACCAGAGAACTTTGAATCTGAAGTGGTGGTAACTCTATGTGTCAAAACTGATCCCCAAAAATCACCAGTGCAAAACTTAGTATGACTAGCAAAAACCTGGCAGTGGGGAGCAGTGATGAAATGCTCTCATCATTATTAAAACCTTTATGAGGCCAGAACAACTGAACTCACAAGAAATATAATCAGGTAATATCCACGCAGGCTAAATTTAGACTGGAGGGGCAGGTTGGTAAATTCCATCTGGAGTCACCCGAAAGAAATGCACTCCTCCAGCAGATGAATCAGAGCACTTACAGTGAGGCTGCTGCTCTGAATCACTCTCTGCAGGTATTTTTCTTTATTGGCAGGAAAGAGTAGCCTCTCAAAACCTCCTCACTTAAGTTAAAACAAGTGCTAGTGTGATGAGCACTGTTCAGATCTTTCAAAGCTGATAGAAGTTAACTAGAAACTTTACTTTGATTTTTCAAAAGTGCATTTAAAGCATACAGTTTTAATGCTGACATCTCTTCTGGCCCCTTTCAAAATTTTGCTGTACTGGTGTTGTTTTGGAAAAATACAACTTCAAATAAAAGAAGCCTTGTGATTTCACCTCACATCAATGAACTTGTGCTTGTAGCCAAAGTGAAAGTAAGGTCTGCAACAAAAATACTGAGGGAAACATTTAGAGGGTTTCACGAGGGTAATTATTAACCTGGATTCTGGTACGGTTGAGAGTTTGTTTGGCAAGACTCAAAAACGAACACAGCAAGACCCCAGAGGTTAGCATCTGGCCATAAAAATTTATAGTCCACAACTGAAAGCTTGAATTGTTTCTGGAAATGAGCTAAATAAGCCATCATATTTTGCAGTTGTTTAGTATTCTGAGATTGTTTTCAAGTTACAACGGCATGCATGGCAGAGAGGATGATCTTCCACTGAAGAGAAAGGACTACTTTGAAAAAAGAGAAACCTGTTTTCAATACAGTACAGACTTAAAGATTACAACACCGTACAGAGTTAAAGATTAATTCATACAAGGTGTCCAAAGAACCAAAATCTTCTCTAACAGCAGAGCAGACAATAGAAGCAGGGAAATAGTCAGAAAATAGTTTTACCCCGTTGATGGGTGCTTCTTTGCTTCTGTCTCCATTAATTCCAGCCTAACAAGCAACAGCTGGTTTTGCAGACACAAATTCCAACATATGTTTCAAAATTTTGCTCCATTACACAAACAGATTTGAAAGAAGGTTGAGTAATTTTGTTGTAGACTAAAAATTGTAACCAGCGTGTTTTCACTGGCCTTCCTAAGTGTTTTGCATTCACATTAAAAAGGATGTATATGATATAAGAGTGAAGAGCTGAAGTTAGTGATGCATATTTTAGAAATAAAATGTCAGTGGTGTTCACTGGGGAGAAAAATAAGGATGTCAGATGCTGCAAGGAGTTCTATGCCAATAACCCTTACAACTTGTAGTGTTCACTTGTCTGATTTTCTATTAAAACTAATGGTCTCTATTCTCAGAAGTGTGCTTAATGGTAGTTCTGGGTAAGTAAGTAAAACTGCACTGTTAGAAACACCCAGCAAACCTGGCTTCCAGTTCACACTGTATTATAATGCAGTTCCCTTCTGCTGTTGTGTAGGAAGAAAAAAGGACCCCTGAAGTGGCAGTATGGAAATTAAGATCAGGCTTATTTCCCAGCTTCATTTGCCACATGTGCTCTTATACTTCTAATTTTATTTTAAACACCTAAAACCAGAGTGTGGCATCACTCTGCAGCTGCCACCCAGCCTTCACTGATCACAGGAGAGTCTCAGACTTTCTGAGAGAAGCAAATTGATGGAATGGAGGGACAGAGTCAATTACAGCAGAGAAAAGACACAGCCCTGTGTGAGCACAGTAGAACATCAGTCCTGAGAGTCTCTTGGGTTTTTTTTTAAATTACCCATAGTAGGTTTCACAGGGCTGCATCTAGCAGATCTCAAGGTAGTCAAGCACCAGCTCTTTATCATCCTAAGTTCCTCTTGCTCCCAGGACTCAGATGAAGTTTTGTGGGAGCACCTGTTTCCTGTTCCAGTGCAATATCTATTTCAAAGTTAATTTTAAACTACAAAGTAGGATATTGAGACAAAACCATTGCATTACACTGACAAAGAAACTGCATATATTTTAGGGTATTCTTCTAGAGTGATAATTTCTACTGAAACCATAGTGAGGAAATTCTTTTGAAGATCTAAACTAAACCTACCCTTTTAGCTTGAAACCACTCCCCCTTATCACTAGATGGCTCCTTAAAAAAGTCCCTCTCCAGCTTTCCTGTAAGGCCCCCTTCAGATCCTGGAAGGCTGCTATAAGGTCCTTCTAGAGCCTTCTCTTCTCCAGGCTGAGCAGCCTTAATTCCCTCAGACTGTTCTCATATGAGAGGTTCTCCATCCTCTGGATTTGCTCAAACAGTTCAAAGTCTTTATTGTGCCGGGGACTCCAGAACTGTCTGCAATCAGATATACTGTGGCCGTTCAAACCTATTCTGTACAAATCAATGGACATACTAATGACTACTGGAAACAGCATAGTTCAATACTTTGGCTACAAAACCCCCAATTAGGAGTCCTTCATCCAAGACAACATAGTGAAAGAATTACATTTTTCTGCTTCCTAGCTATTAATTAAGTTGTGAGGTTGAATTTATGTTTCACACATTCATTAACCAAAAGATGATTTATTTGTTATCTGAATGCTGCAGCTGCTCTTTGCTCAAGCAATGCAGGCAGGTCTGCAGAATGAAGCATATTTTCTTAGACTTCTGTATGTCTTATTTCTTAAAAACATACACTGGCATTATACTTCCCTGAATATAAAAATCAAAGCACTTCTCTGAAAACACTGTCAGTGACAATTTTCTTATTGTTGCAGATTATAATTAGAAACCTTATGCTATGGAAATGAATACAGATACCAGATACCAGCTAAGCTTTGGCAAAGGACTGGCTGAGCTAATATGACATGTCATTATTCTATCCTAGTCACAGGTATGGGAATTAATTGGAGTGGATTTTCATTTATGAACAATTGCATAGAGATAGTTATCATCTATTACAGACTTGTGAAGGCGTTTATTAACTTATAGGTTTGAGATCTTAACTCTAGTTATTTTAAGAGTGAAATAGCACTTAGAAAATAGTATTGAAGGAAGGTTGTTTATTTCCATTGGCTAACTGGATTCAACTAAGCATTTTGTAGTCCAACTAAGCCCAAAGTTTTCACTTCATTCACTATGAGATATGTGCTACTATATGTCTTTAAGTACTAAATTAATTTTTTTTTACCCTGAGTGTTCATATCTTGAAGTTACTGTATAACCTGCCTTTCCAAATGTCACAGGAGACCATGAAAACATGGATACTTGAGGTTTTGAGTATCTGAAGGAAACTGAAAAGTAATGCATCTATTCTGGGTGACATAACCTTGTAGAACACAGAATTATGCATGTTTGCACTATCCATACTCGATTGAATTTCCAAATTATTTTCTGCTGTAGAATAAGTCCTTTGTGAAAAATTTTCCCCCAAAAAATAGATTTATCTTTTCTTATTCCTCGTCCATAGACCATATTAGTATGGGCATGCAAGAAGAGCAATGTTTGCCTTGCATATTCTCTCCAGCACACAGGTGGAAACCTCCAGGGTGAGTAGGCAAAACTCCACTGTGAACAATTATGGAGAAAACTTCCTCTGGGGGAAAATTTATCCTAAAATAACTGTTCAGTGTCCTGAAATTTTTGTGAAATTCCGTCTCTCTTCTTCCTGAAGTCTTGGAAATTCACCAATGCCCTATCCTCCAAATCTCAAAGCGCTAACCTTTACCTACCATTTGTATTCCAAAAGAAATTCCTTTGCTTGGCTGTCAACATTTTTCTAATAATCAGATAAAAATAATTTTTCAGTGAAGACTTCTCTGGTGTACAGACTCGCTGCAGATTCTGCAATTGAGATACAAACTCTGTATTGGTTTAAAACATTCGATATTTTCAGTGACACCTCTCACTATCAACTTCTGGAGAGTTAAGCTGTTTACTGGGTAGGAAACTGCTGACTGAGGGTACTTGTATTTCACTTAGAGGCTGAGATGGAAACAACCAAAATCCGCCAGGCAAAGAAGATTTATGTTGTCTGTGTTTCAAGATAACTTTAAGTTCATTATTAGAGCAAATATTATTGTGCCAGACTATAGAGTTTCTGTGCATTTTCCAAACAAAATTGTACTTAGCAGAACCTAAATTATCTAGGTTACTTAGGTTATGGATGTATTTGCCCAATAATCACCTGAATAGTTATCAGTATGTGCTCTTTATAAATTGCACTAATAAATGAGTGAAAGTTTCCCATAAAAGACTTTGGTCTAATAATTGCTTAGATATGTTAAATTAATAATGTACAACTACATTTTTTTACTTGTATTAGACCATAGTAAAAAGAGTATTTGCTCATGGGAATGCAGTCAGGCCAGGTCAGCCAGAGTAGATTTTAATGTTTCATTTTACCTCTAGTTTGAAACAAATGCCAATTAAAAAAACGGGATGATTTATAGTCCTCTTCAGCCACTGATTATTACCCCTTAAATCTTACAGCTAGAGGCAAATGAAGCATGGAATGTTCAGCACTGACATTATAATATAGTAGGGACAATCTGTTAAATCATATATATATTGTAGTTAACTCTAATTTAGAATATAAATCTTTGTGACAGATGACTGTGACATCATCCTCTCCCATTTCATTGCAAGGGACTGGAGCTTAAAGATAATGAAATATCTTACAACCCTTTTGAGGTCATTTGGAGGAACAACTGGTACACTGTTCTATGACAGCACTATGAGCAAGTTCTGTCTCAGTGCTAATAAGACCTTCATTCTCCATCTATCCAGAAGATCCCTAGAAAACGGAATGATTTTTTAAAATCCCAATGTTCCCTCTTTCATTATTTCTGGATGGAAGAAATTTAAGTTACCATCAGTGTATGAGAGGTTTTAGAGCATTACATTTTGTCTTTTTGATTGCTATACAATACATTCCGATTGCTATACAATACATTCATTATGCTTGTAGAACCAAGCAATATGTTCTTAAACTGCAATGTCATTGTTAAATTCTGGCAATCTCTGTGAAATATTTTATTAATATGGTAGGGATGCCACCCAGAGGGACCTGAAGAGGTGAGCACAAGCCAACCTCATGGGGTTTAACAAGACCAAGTGTAAGGTCCTGCATTTGGGGTGAGGCAATACTAAACACAGGTACAGGCTGGGCAGTGACTGGCTGAAGAGTATGCCTGAGGAGAGGGACTTGGGGGTGCTTGTGGATGAAAAGCCCAACATGAGCCAGCAGTGTGCACTTGCAGCCCAGAGGGCAAACTGGATCCTGGGCTGCATCAGGAGAAGTGTGGCCAGAAGGTCAAAGGAGGTGATTCTCCCCTTCTACTCTGCTCTGGTGAGACCCCTCCTGGAGTACTGCGTCCAGTTCCGGAGCCCTTATTACAAGAAGGATGTGGACATGCTGGAGCCAGTCCAGAGTAGGGCCACGAATATGATCAGAGGGTTGGAGCACCTCTTCTATGAGGCAAGACAGAGAGTTGGGGCTGTTCAGTCTGGAGAAGAGGAGGCTCTGATGTGACCTTATTGTGACTTTCCAGCATCTGAAGGGGGCTACAAAAAAGCTGGGGAGGGTCTTTTTAGAATCTCAGGTAGTGACAGGGCTAGGGGGGATGGAGCAAAGCTGGAGATGGGTGGGTTTAGACTTGATGTGAGGAGGAGGTTCTTCACCGTGAGAGTGGTGAGAGCCTGGAATGGGTTGCCCAGGGAGGTGGTTGGGGCCCCATCCCTGGAGGTGTTTAAGGTCGGGCTGGATGAGACTCTAGCCAGCCTGATCTAGGGTGGGGTGTCCCTGCCCATGGCAGGGGGATTGGAGCTGGATGGTCCTGTGGTCCCTTCTAACCCTGACCACTTCTGTAACTTCTTCCCAGTGAGGGTGATGGGGCGCTGGAGGGGGCTGCCTGGGGAGTTTGTGAAGTCTCCTTTTCTGGAGACATTTGAAGCCTGCCTGGACCTGGTCTGGGTGAATCTGCTGTGGCAGGGGAATTGGACTAGATGATCTTTCAAGGTTGCTTCCGATCCCTGATGATTCTATGAGTCTATGAAATACATAAAAATTAATATTATAATGTACTTTGGAATATTTGGAACAGTAAGTGAAATAAAAAATATTGTTAATCTCAATATTGTTTTTTGTGTATGTAGCTATGGAGAAATTGAATATATTTGCTGCCTACTGGGGAACTGTGCATGTATTTAATTTTCATCATTGAAGAAGGCATCTAAAGAATCAGATCTATATTTATTTATGACTATGTGGACTTAGTTCTTTAGCAGTTTAACACCACTATGTGATATTACTGATCCCTTTAGATTTAGCTTGTTTCACTCACAGCATAATATCATTCCGATCACGATAAAATATTAATATGCATTTATTTCAAATTTATAATTAAAAAAAGACAATTTAAAGATCATACTTAGACCAATTTAATACTACAAATATAAACAGACTACTAGTGCTTGTCAGTGAAACAAACATGTAACAATGAGGGAGGGAGGAATGCAGAACTTTACTCTGTAAAAAGACACAGTTCATTGAAAATCAGAGATCCATAGACCACATCAATATTCTTCCTTGTGTAAAAGAGAGCAAAACTGAATCTTTTCAGCCTACTTCAACTTCTTAGCTAGAAAAAGTTTCTTATTCTGCTAACTTAAAAGTATGCCTGTTTAAGAATTGCCAGTGTCAACACTGCAATGGAACACTTTTATTTTGATGAATCATTCTGACAGCTCTAATACAAAATACTTGTTTGGTTTTTTTTTCTTGAGAAGTAAGTGTATCTGAAAGTGCAAAGACATGATAAGTTGCAATGAGGGTGTAACCATGTCCTTCATCCTATTCAAGTCATTTTTGCCTGTAGGGAAAGTTGTGATGGAGGAGAATTAACTCAGAGATGTGATGTTAATCATAAATAAACACTGGAACAATTATCATGGAATAACTGGTAACACAAAAATTGGTCTTTTGTATTCATTTGTCTCTTGTATATCAACTCTGACAGCAGGAGAGACAACCATTACTCCTGAAGACCTTTGTACAGGTAAGAGGCATGTTTTGAATTTTATTCTTTCATTAAACTGATTTACATCAAGATTTTCACCCAGTGAAAGTCAAGAGATTAGTGCAAGAATGACATAAGACAGTAGATCCAGAAAACCAGTCACTGTTATGAAGTATCATACAGATGTGTTGATAATAGAAAAAACTATTGGTGAGAACTAATCACTTTGTACTGATTTCTAAATGTTCATAATTTCTAAATAAACATCCTTAACACCTTTATTAGTATCTGCCCAAGATTTAAAACCAACTGCAATCACAGTGAAAATTACCAGATGGATCTGGATTGTTCATAAATGTTCAGTCTTGAGTGCACACATTCTGCAGTCTCCCTCTTTCCCCAAGAGCGAAATTGTACAATCGTACCTAGTACAATTGATTTTATTACACTGTTATTTGTTAACCTCAGAAAACCACTTTCCTATCTAAAGAATCCCAAAGTGAATGCTTTTGCACGTGGATGAGAAATATTTGTAAAGATTAATCCTCTTCCAGGGGATAACATGTTTCCCAGGGATCTGAAGGATGGCAAACCAGCTGAAACAGGCATTTCTTCCTTTTGGGTTAGGACAAAAATGTGCCACTCTTTGTATAGATTGAGGGAATTTGCATTAGCAGAAGTCAAGGAAAGGCAAGGCTTTGGAAGAAAACCCAGGTGGTTCTGTAGCACTAGATAGAAGGAAGCTGGTGAAAATGGATATAAATTCTTCTGACTGCAACCTCAATTGCACAAGGTGGTAAACGATGTCAATGTTTAATCCAATTCAAGCCAATGAAATCGAGCCTATGCTAAAACATACAAACATGGCAAAAGGTCTTATAAAAGGAGGACAGGAATGGTTAAATATCAGCAGTGGCATGGGTTAATGCATATGGAATGGAATACCTTCTGGTCAGTTTTGGGTCACTTGTTCTATCCACTGCATCCCACAGGTGCCACTCACTTCTCACAGCATTTCCAATGTGGTACACAAGATTTAGCAGTGATTTTAGTCTTTATAGAAGCAGTGTAAGCAAATGTCTTTCTGCATGCCAGAAAATAGTAACGGTAAACACAAGCATCATCGCTTCCAGAAGCAGATGTCTACAGAAGTATGTTGTTAACTTTAGAAAGTGCAGCTACTTAGATGAGCCTTAGCTGAGAGGTAAAATCACTGATCAGATGTAGGCCTGGCCTAAATCTAAACAGGACAACCTCAAACTCAGTCCTTCCAAACTAAAACTGGGTTCCTAATCTGTTCTTAAAAGTACAGTGCAAATAATGTGAATAATGTGTCAGATCTGGATCTTCCAAAGTAGCATTTGAGGGAAAAAAAAAAAGGGAAATCCTCAGTAGCACAAACATGTCTAATTGCTAGTGCACAAAAGCCGAGGCAAGCAGTTTAGGTTTTCTGGACTAGCTCTGCTTTCCCTGAAATACTTGATTTTGTACTTTAAAACAGAATATATTAATGTATTTATGTTCATGTCCAGAAAACAGACAAGAGCTGCTAGGTTTTTACAGTGATGGGCACATGGTATCCCCCTTTTTCTGTTTGCTGTAATAAATCCCTTTCTGAGGGTTCCAGTGTTCAGGAAATTTAATTTCTCAGCAGAGAAGGATCTGTTGCACTCCCTGAGGTCAAGTATATGAAATGACACTTTCAGAGGTGTCTCTAAGGCATTCAGCCTGAGACAATATATGAGAAGTAGGATACTCAACACATAAGGTAATCAGGTATTTCTCTTCATAGGCTAGATTTCGTGGTCTTAGAGGTCTTTTCTAGCCTCAGTAATTCTGTGATTCTGTGATTCTGCAAGATTGCAGCGGGAAGGCAGGCTGGAATGCTTTTGGCTAAGGATTTAGGTGTTTACCTACAACTTGCTTTACACACCATAGTGCTACACCATTCATCTGCACGAGGTCTTGAAACGCCTGTACCAAATACTTTATACATCAGATTGTACGAAGTGCAGAAGAGCTTTTCTGTTTTCACCTTGGGTATCTTCTCTGTTGGTTATTAGAATTTGTGTTACGAGTTTTTATTAGCCTTTGGGGTATCACCCTTTGTGTGTGACTCCATTCAAAGCTACAGCATATACATATCTATAACCTACTACATTGAACTGCGCAGATGGCCAACAACCTCTGCTTCAGCCAACAGCAGAAAGTCTAAACGGATTAAACTTTTATAGCAGATTTATGTGATTAACTATCATAAAGGTTTTAGTTATGTTATTGAACATGATCCTATTATACTGTATCTTTATAATCAACCATGTCAGTGTGTTTTATGAAATCCACTTGAATGGTAAATTACTTTAAAACAGGATAAAAGAAATCTAGAAACTCAGTCCTGAGACCAACTATGCCAACTGCTCGCAGTTCAGAGAAAGTCAAAAGAATTTTCAGAGCCTATAAATATACTGCTAGTTCAGAAACTTAAAAGCAGAAGGAAAGTATAAGACTTTAACAAGCCTCCTTTCAGAACTTCTTCTGCAGTTTTTATGTTGTTTCTGAAATAGAATGATGAAAACTGAACAACCTTGATACCTTATACAGTCACTTCAGCAAAGTCTATAAAGATACCAGAAGATTTTGTTCATATTTTATTGCATCCTCTTACTTGTATCAGTCCACAATGTTCTGGTTTAGATTTCCTGGGAACTTCAGATAAGCAGAAAATGGGGACAAATTTTATAGAAAAGTGAAAACAAGGACAGTTAGAAAGAGGAAACAAAATAAAAAACTCAAATAACTCAAAATACTCAGTCACTTGATGTGAAAAGGGTGGAAATGCAGCTTTTGTTAAAGTCAAGCAGGACCACATAAAGGAACAGAGGACTTTTGCCACCCTAATGACCAAGGGAGAAACTCCTGGCTTCCCCCTGCCCCAGGCAGTATGGAAGCAGAAATGGAAGGAAAGAAAAATAACAAAGAGAAAATAAAAACAAGTGTGAAAAAAGGAGGAAAGGGGGTAAATTTGAAAAGAAATGATCCAAGCCCCAGAGCCACAATGTTTGGACATGTGCAATGAGGCAAGCAGCCTATAGAAAGACAGGAAATCAACCTCCCACAAGGCATGATACAAGCATCCCTTGTCAGCTACAGAAAGGTATACGATTGGGTAGCCAGATTATCTGTCATGTCTGGGGTCAGTCTGCAATGTTAACCCATGACACACAGGCAAAAGTAAAGTCAGGCAGTCAGAAGTTAGGGTAAGACAAGTGTATAATATATAGGCACAGTCCAACTTGTGAGCATCTTGCTTTGTAAATGGGTTTACATCACTTGTTAAAAAAACCCCGGGTAATCCTGCAGCTAAAGTCTGTATTGTAATAAATAGATCTAATAGGAGCAGGAATAAGGAGGGAAGCGGTGGCTCATCGGGTGGGCCAAGATTACACACTCAGTAACAGGGCTGACTCTTTTCCTTTTCTATGGTTTATCTAACATTTCTGAGCAGTCCTTTAGGCTATTCTCAGGAACCAGTGATTTGATTCAACAGACGATAGGTCCACCAAACTGAAACAGAATTTCCTGGGACAAAGAGAAGGCTATTCTTCTTTATTTTTTTCTGCAATATGTCAAAGGTTTTCTCTGACCAATAATGATGTTAGAGTTTCTCTGAAAGAAGAAGAAAAAAACCAGGTGATCTGTATCTGCTGCAAGGGAAAATGAGAAAATCTGAGGTTTTTTTTAGCCAGTAAAGCAGAAATTTACAGAATTATTTCAAGACTTTACCATGTTGGTTACATTTGGCACAAACCGTGGCCCACAGATATTCCTTTCAATCTGCATTACTGGTTTGACTTGCTTATCACTTAGTTTTACCTGCTTCCAGGCCACCCAGTTTCTTAGCTTTGCAAATATTATTGGTGTGTGCTTTGGGGATTCATGTTTCAACACTGATGCTCCTTCCCTAAATAAACAAATGTACACGTCTAATATTCCCCATGTACATACATACATACATACATGAACATATATGTGCATATGTGCAAATACATGCATACGCATTACATTTATATATATGTAAATATATATATATTTTCTATATATATATATGTAAATATGCATTAACAACATGAATAGTTCTTGGGGAAGAAAAATAACTTTCTTTTCCAGGTCAGCCCAAAACAAATTACTAATCTGTAAAGTTTTGAAGATTTAATTTATAAATATTTCTGCAATTTATATGTGTTTAGCACAAATGAATGTACCAAAACCTCTTTTTATTTATCAATTTTGATGCATTTTTGCTAGGTTTACTTCTCTCTGTTTATAAACATGGCAGAAAATAGCAACTGTCTGCTGAGTGTGTCACTTTGCAAAGATAAATCCATAAAATTTTGTGATTGCACTTTTCTCATGGCTTATGGCTGTGAAAGCTCCTGTGAAAAATGATGAATGGATTATCTGAGGGCATGACTACAGAATACACAGCAGGATATATTCAAGTCACATCTCAGGGTACAGCTTTGAAGCAGCACCCTATGAAAACGGTAAGTTGGATTCAGAGAGAATTTGAGCTCTGCAGGTGGCACATCAAGCTCATTAACTTCTGCCTGCCAAGGCTCTCAGTAGGACTGATGAGTAGGATTGAAGAATGATGTAGCATTGCTCTTAGGGATAAGACATGCCTTACTGGTGTGCCTATTTCAGTTAGACATTAAAAAAAAGTGCACAAGCCAAGCCCACAAAAATGCTCCTAACAAAAGTTATTAGAAAAACTTTTCTTTGTCTTATGTAATTACTCCAGTATACCTTCTATTTTATAGGAGAACAAACTGCAGAGAAGTATCTCATTGACATCCAGTGGTTTTCTTATTAACACTTGAAGGATATACCAGGATATACCAATGCCAGCAAGCTCTCTTAGGCACAGAGTGACAACTATCACTTAGGAAAAAAAACAGAGCTCTATCTTTATAGAAACTTTGTGAGGATGCCCTGATGCTTGTGAAAAGAACTGCTCTCATTATAAAGTTTCCTACCTAAAGAGAATTCTGCAACAACTGAAACTGCTGCAGAAAGTCTACATTCTTATTCCAAGGCAATATTAACAGCAGTCTTAGCACTTCTAACAGAGACATCTGCCTGTATTTATTTACAGGTGTCTTGGGATGGTTCTGTTGTTTTTGCAATCAACCTACTCCTTGTTATTAAGCTTTTCATAGAATGATAGGTGTTGGTAGAGACCTCTGGAGATCACCGAGTCCAATATTTCCTAGTATCTAACCAGAAGACCTCTTCTCAACCTGATCATATGAAAGAATACAAGTAGCTTCTTCCCCCTCAGGGTAGCTTTGAAATAATGAAATCTACAAAATCCATTATCTATTGCAATTATCAAAATCAGCATTGTTGAAACCATGTACATGAGTGCTGCAGCCCAGACCTCACTATTTAAAGAAGTGAAAATTAGTGTTGAGAGATCTGTGGTTTGCAAATTGTAACCCACGAAAAATGAAAACATGGGCATGTTCAATAAAAGATATGTAGGAAAAAGAAACCTCTTGCATGTAGCCTAAATGCACTACAATGGGGCAAGTGCTTCAGTCTAAAGTCAGAGAAGACATTAAATATCAGAAAGTTTTGCTATTCGTGCTCACATTAAGTAATTACATGTTTGGGTGTGCTTAAAAATCACTGAAGTAATAGAATGAAGACAGAAGAATATTGTTTTACTCAAAGCAAGAAGGGAGTATCATTTTTTGTTGATTAAGGTTTGTGGGTCTGTTGTTTTAACCTATATACAGAGATTAACACAGATTCAACCAGCTGTCTTTGGGACTGAAAGAGAGGTTATAAAACATGAGTGAATGGAAGAAAAGAAAAACATTAAAGTCTAAATGACAATACAAAGCCTTAAAGGTACCATGTTTCTTAAAGGAGGAAAACCAAAATTTATCAGAAATAAAAATGCACAAAGATCATGGACATTCAATTCAAGAAAAATCTTCCTATATTAAGATAAGAAATTAGTTTTTAAAGATCATGTCTGCTTAGGAAATTACTTGGAAAATACTTATTACTGTTTCAAACAAAAGTATGAGTTCAATGGAATTTTGATAGATCATACATAGTAAGCAGATTATTACAGTATGCAGAAAACAATTTTTTTAATGGAGGAAGTCTTAAAGAGTCACATGATTGAAATTTCCATAGATTTCATTTTCTCTCAAGTTCTGACAAAAACATTGGTAGATGAAGGATTGACTGAAAAATCTATTTATTTGAAAAACTAAAACCCACAATAAAAAATAAAAAACTATTTTTCAATTTCATAAATTCCTTTTCAGAACTTCAGAAGTACCCATAATATTCTCTGTGTCTGGCTACCATTAAACATTTCTTAGGCTTCACTGTCTTTGTTTCCAGGCATCTTGTAATTAAGGTAAAGTATGTTACAGTTAGAAGTTAAAGTGAATAAGAAAAAGGATCAAACTTTATAATTTAGTAGGATTTCCAGAGAAATTACAACTAGAACCCTACAAATACTGAATACTATCAAAAGATCAACCTCCCTCATTAGATATGATGCATGGGGCACTTAAAAAAAGATATGGAAATCTGCTTAATTAAGAAAGAAAGGCAGAAATGAAGAGAGAGAACCATGGAAGGCACCCCTAAGGCTTTCTATGAAGAAGGGATTTTTTCTTTCTTTCCCAAATATTCAAAACCAGAACTGAAGGTTTTCCCATTGAAACCAGTAGGACATGACTTCTTTGGTAATCTGATTAGCCACGTGTTACCACACAGCAGAAAATACTCCTACAAACCTTAGGGAAAATAAAACACATTTTAAGGACTCTGCATTTTGCAAAGGTAATTGTTAGACATATTTATCTATCCCAGGCAGAGACAACATTGACCAGCCTGTGATACTTCACATTTTAAAGAAAGAATAAGATGATTCGATCCAAGAGAGAATATGAAAAAACTCTCTCAAAAGGCTCCAGTATTTAGAAATAATTATTTAATTTGACTCCTGTAAATTAATGGAACTATAGTTTGGTGTGTTTTTCTGTTACACTCTATAACAGGAAATATTTTCTCTGCTTGCAGTTAAGCAGGGAGAGCTGCTGGAAACCTCCTCCCCAGTATCAAAATGTTAGGAAGTTAATACAAAGCATTCAAAGGGTTGGTACAAACATATACAGGAGCTTAGGGCACGTTTGCTAACTCAATATTATGTAAGCTGTGTTATAGCCAGACTAAAATGCAGATTACTTTTGAAAAGAAATATTGTGTTTGCTTTGCTACACAAAGGCTCATGGCAAATGCATCACACTTACTGTGTAATGTTTCTGTCTCCTAGTTTAATAAGCAAATGCCATCTATCATCATGGCAGACTTCGAGGTCTATAGCAGTGTTAGAAATTGTTTTTCAGGAGACTCTCCTCTTGTCCCCCTGTACTCTGATTAGATTAATGTTTCAGGATGTTCTGAAAGCACAGCAGCAGGACTCCTTCTAGAGAAGATAGAAGGGAACAGGCATCAGGATTTAGACACACATCAGCCCCTTATTCCATGCTCCAGTGGCTCATAGGAGCACACTATATGGGGCCAAAATGAGGCCAGCCTAAAGGAAAAGCCCCGTGACCCTGCAAGGTAGTCCCCAAAGATACAGCCTTGGCTGTCTTCTTAGCACTTCTCCTCCTCCAATGATGTGTGGCACTTTGGCATAGACACAGCCATTGCAAATAAACTGCTTTAAGAAGGTGACAAATACGTGCAAGAGCAAGCGTACTCAGACATATCTTGAAGCAGTTTATCTTCTTTAGGTTACATTTGTGAGACAATGAAGTCCATATGACCTCACTTTCTTGAGTGTCCTCTGTGTAGATATGAAACCTGGGTCTACTGAAATAGTTTTCCTGACAAAGAGTATAAGGAAACCTCCTCATATCTAAGGATTCTATTAGAACTAGACAAAGTTCTTGACATCGTGGGTACTTCTACTCTTGACACAAATGAGAGATATTTCTCATTTGTGAGAGAAAATCTTCCACAACACAAGTCCTGTTTATAGAATATGTTGTAAAGAAAAAATTGCAGTTTTAATTTGATTTTTTTTTTCCAATTGACTCTCTTACATTTCTTGGGTTGAACTTTTTCACAATGAGGACATAGCAATGACATCATAGAACTACTTCTGGACATATTTGAGTATATCTCAGCTTGTCAAGACCTTGCCTGCAAAAAGGCAAAAACAGAGAGAGGAGCAAAGGGGCCATAATCTGTGTTGTCAGTCTCTGTTGGTCTAAAGTGTATGTTTCCATCTATGCACACACTTATGGGGATGAAAGTACAAAATCTTATTGGCTGAATAATTTTTTATTCCAGAGCTAGCAGTTTACATTCATTTCCATCTTACCGGTGTGTTTTGTGAGGAGTCGTTTCTTTTCAGCAAGAAACAACAACTTTGTAAATCTTCATTTTAGGTGGTATGTTTCCAGAAAAATAGGAAATAAAAATCACCTGCATTACATGAGTGTTAATGCAGCATCCTTGCAAATGTTTTGCTTTTACATTAACCTATTTCAGTCTTCAGTCTTGTTCATCTTTTGACAGAGAGCATGACTTTCAATCCTTGTGAATATTATTTAAACATTATGCTCAGACAGGAGCAGGAGAAGCTTATAAATGTGAGCCAGGACGAAAGAAAATCCTGTTTTATTGAAGAAATTCATACAGCATTTCAACTGTGAAATTTAGATTTTTGTGAGTGTACCAGAATCCTGACCAAGAGACATTTTAAATGTTTATTATTCTTTCTGTTTTGAAACAAAAGGCATTCCAATGGCTGCTGTTTTCCACTCCACTGAGGACTCCTCATGTGTCCAGTTCTCTGTGTGGCTTCAGAAGGTGTTAAATCAAAATGTAAAGAAAATAATAAAGCAGATGAAACCTACACTTGTATATGCAGACTTATTCCCTCAAGGGACTACTTTAAAAGACAAATTTACACTGTTTACACAGCTTATTAGGGTTGGAAGGGGCCTTCAAGAGCTATCATGTCCAACCCTCTAGCAGGATACAGATTATGAAAAGCATAACCACCTAAGGGTCTAAAACAATCTACACAAAAACTCATCAAGGCAGGTCTTAAACATTTCCAGAGAAGTAGACTCCACAACGTCCCAGGGCAACCCATTCCAATATTTAATAACCCTTACTGTAAAGAAGTTTTTCCTCATATTGAGGTGAATCTTCCTGTGTTCAAGCTTGCATCCATTACTCCTTGTCCTGTATGATGCAATTGAAAAGAGAATATTCTTTTCTTCTTGAAACCTAACCCTCATGTATTTAATTAAATCCCCTCATAACCTTTTGTCCAAACTGATAAGTCTCAATTTTCTCAATCTCTCTTCATAAGGCAGTTGTTCCAGACCCCCAATCACCCTTGTTGCTGCTCTTATTTATAATAATAATTACTGCAAATAACAGCAAGTGCAGAAATACAACCTTATATAAAAGCAAAAAGAGTAAAGAGAAACTGTTTCAGTTTTCACAAAAAATATTTGGTTTAAAACTTAAATATTCTGAGACCATTTTATACCACCTGGATAACACAGAGGTTTTGACTTCCTAATTCCTTTAACTGTTTTTACGCAAGTTTGCTGTTTGATACAACAAGGCTGCAAAAAGCCAAAAGAGAAATGAACACATCTGTGTCACATACATGTTTCACTTTCTGAAAGCATGTTTAGGCTACAATTTTATAAAATTCAAAACTCCTTTTTAGAAGAGTTCTGAAAAATAAGAATAGCTTCTGCAATCAAACCAAATTAAAACTATCTTATTAATCCTTATAACATTTTGATATTACAGCTCATTTTCTGCTGTCAGAAGAAGTGGTTTCCAGACACAATACATTTACAATGGTTCCTGTGAAGCAGTCAACCTGCCTTTGATTAGGTTGGCGAAGCTGTAAAATATACATGGCAAGACTATGTTGACACAATTGAGGCAAAATGAGGTATACACTCAGCGTAGAGTGCAGATTTACTGACAGGTCTGGGAATATGAATAGCGTAGAGGCAGCCCAGAACTTAACAGGAAATTAATCTTGTAGAAAAACGCACAAATCAATAAACAAAAACCAAAAATATTTCCTCTTAAAGTTATTTCTCAAATAGCTGTAATTCAAGCTGGGGCAGAGCATGCAAAGAAAATGTAGTATATTTACATTACTTGCATGAGTATGGAACTGATATAATAAAGGCAGCTCTTTAATATTTGGTGGAAACAGACATAAAACCAGACTGTTATGAACAAAATGAAAATAAGGTATAAGTACAGAACACTAAGTTGGAGTTGAATTTGATTGAAAAGGATACTGTACTTTTGGTGGATATTTGAATAAAACAAAGATTAAGTCCAGAATTAGTAGAATGCTTTCTTGTCTAAGAATTTTGCAGGAGGTTTATGGTGGAGAAAAAGGAACAGAAGTTTGAATCAAATTTGTAACAAACAAAACCAGAAAGCTGATTCAGATGGCTCCATGCCACTTCTTTTCATTTTGTGGCATAAAGAAGTGTATAATTAATGCCCTTTTTTAACTTCTGAACAAAACTCTAAGAATCTTCTCCATTCTCAGTGGTTTTTGCAAATTGAACTGGGTTCAACTAAATTGATTACTTTCACAGGTCCTGATTCAACAGAAGCCTTTTTAGCTCCTCCACAAACAAGTCATTACCATAAAATCCTTAGGATCAATGGCTTTGGGTGTCAACTTAATCACACATTACTCTCTATGGTTCAGGCCCAGTTTAGGGCAAAGAGCTGAATGTCAAGGAGAAGAGAATTCCTTCCTGAATTTTGAAAGCTTTAACTTTCATTTAAATACATTTTTACAGCAATATGGATGAAACTAGCTTTTCCTTGCCAAAACTAGCTGACCCGCATAGTTCATGTGCACTGCAGTGATGAGACACGGCCAACATCAAGCAGATTAGACTGCCTTGAAACCTTCCAAAAGGGGCCTGAAATAACTTGCCAGACAGACAAGGGGGAACTAGACAAAGTTTAAGATTACATCACCTCAAAAAGGAATTAATTCAATTAAAAATGCAGGACTGCACCAAACTGTTTCTTTTCAAGTCAAGTCAGGTGACTGCAGTCTCTGATATAAATTACAGTTTTGATCTCTTCTAGGACTAAACTGTACATTTATAAAGTCACAGAAGACTAACTATTTCACTGAAAAAGGAGGTCACTTCACACAACATCAGGGCAATGGAGAACTCTGAAGACAGGGTCTGAGACCTGAAATGTTATTTAGCTTCAGGAAACAGAGAAAGGCACTTTTTCCATAATTTTATCTGAAGAAATAAGTAAACGAAGAAAAATAATTGGATACAAACCAAATATTATAGTGTAAACAAAAATTCTAATAAAATCGTATGCAAGATAAGGAATATCCATGTGCTAGATCCCAAACAAGCAACAGGCAGTATTTAAAATGCATTAATATAGTATAATATGATTTGGGTTTATAAATTGGTACAGTCCTAACAGACATGTAGCTCTGCACTTTCAAGTCCACACACAAAATTTTCCCAGTCCTTTCTCTAACATATTGGACAGAACACAATCTCTGCTACTGGAAAATGTAAGCTCTAAAGAACAGCTAAATAATTACTCCCTAAAAATGTGAACAGATATGCCCCTCCAGATGATGAAATCCACAAAAATATTTGAGACTCTCCAATGTTACTTCTTGACAATCATTTAAGGGTTTTTTCACATTTCTAGTGCTGATTTGAAATATTTTATAGCCTTGGTTTCTCTGCAGCTTGTATCTCTTAATCACAACAAACTGTCATACACTGTCAGTCTCCACCATTGGAAATGATAATGAGCAGCTTTGCTTTACAGAAACACATCCAAATGATTTCAGATTGATGGGGATGGCAAGAAAATTTGCCCCAGTCTTTGATGCGCTTATTTGCACAGCTTGGAAATTCCATCCCAGAAGTGTTAATGAACTCTTGGCAGTCAGGGGAGATATAGGACCAGGGCTTTTCTACTAATACAGAATTAAATAGGCAGATGTTGATTTCCTGGCATTTCTGTATCTCTGATCTCTGGGCTGCTATTAAACCTGCAGTAATGAATGGTCACTTTAACAATGCAGTAGTAGTAGACTTCCTGAGTAACAAATCCTTTACTGGGAAAAAATGCTGTATTTCCTTTTCCATACTTCAAAATATGGCATGTTTCTAACAAAAGAGTTTTACTTTCCTTAAAAACCTCCCACCAAGTTAAAACAAATAAACATGCCCCCTAGAGGGTATAGTTGCCTTGTTAGCATATATTCATATATAGCTGTATTCATATATAGCCCTAGGTATGGACACTTCACATTAGATCAGGTTGCTCAGAACCTCATCTGACCTAGCCTTGAATACTTCCAGGGAGGGGCATCCTCAACCACCCTGGGCAACCTATTCCTGTATTTCTTTGCCTGAGGGACTGGGTAATTGCTATGATAACCTGTGATAAAGCATTTTGGAATTCCAAACTAAATGTGTGACTCTGGTACCAGTAGTTTGAAGCTTCCTGTTTCTTGTGACTTTTTCTGGTTTTGTTTGGGAGGAGCACATGTCATTGAGCTGGACATGACAGCCTTCCTACTCATGGAACATGGTGAGCGGAGAGTGGGGATTTTGCAACCTCAGAGATAGCAGAGGATAACTGAAATAGGGAGAGTTTTCCCTTCTTCATGGTCTGTAGGAATCAGCATCCTGGAAATGGAAGAGTGGCTCAGAAGCCCATGGAACAGGGACATATCCTTGAAAGAATTGCTGGCTTTGAGGACAAGAAAGCTGGAGTGAGCTATGGGCACCATGTTCCCACAAGGAAAAGAATTGCAGAAGGTTTCTTCATCCAGAGGGGGTGGAGGTAATAGCTATGTTCAGCTATGTAAGAACATGTGATTAGTCTATGTATGCATTTCTGTTGAGTCTTTTGTGTAGTATGAACTAAATGTCTTGTTTTTCTCAAAATCAAGCTTGTCTTTGTTTTTCCTGTGACTTTTATAATGCTTTTGAACACTCCTTGGTGTGAGTTTTTTTCTGCCTTTAGCACATTAACGGAATTAATATTGTCTCAGACTTCATCAGTATAGTCCTATATTGTCTGTTTGGGACATAAGTAACTGAACCATAGAAAAAAAATCCTGGATTATTAAGGACTTGTTAAGGAGTAGAAGTAATTGTCTTCTTAATGCTTATAACAGGATGCAACATCTACCACAATTTATTTTTCCGCAGATTTTTGCAACTCATTTATAGACTTTTAAATATTCAAGTAATGAGAGCTTTCCACACTATTCAACGCCTTTAATTACATTTCCTCTGTAAAAGCCAACAGTAACAAAAATGCTTTCTGCTCTGGGAGAAAATCTACATGCTTGTTCATTTGCCCACACCATGGCAATCTCTGTAGTATTTTACAGAGATATCAAGCTGCTTGACTTTTCAAAGATATGTTTGAAGAAAAAGAATTACACCATTTCTGGGGGTTTTTTTGGTTATATAAAGGAAGTGAAAATTGAGCTTCATACTGGGATTTGTAATTTGAGTCTTTGAATTACTCCCAAACACATCACTTTATGAAACTTGGAAACAGAGCAGTTATAGTACCAGTAACTGCAGAAAACAGAAGTAGCTTTATAACTAAGTATTACTTCATAACTAAGTGTAGTGCTTGTCATGAAAAAATCAGCATTCAGCACAGTGGAAGGTTGTGTAACACCTGTGAGAAGAGTGAGAAATAGACTGTATGGTTTGGAGAAGTTTCTGCATGCAAACACCAACCAAAAGGGCCAATTGACATCATTCAACCCATGAAACTAGTTTATTATTTAGTTCTTAGCTGCTGTGTTCCTGTCTGTAGAAGAACATTTGTAACCTACATTTCAGGCTGGGATACTGTCATGGTTTAAGTGAATAAACACTAAAGTAGGAATAGCTGCAGCGAACCAATTTTATGCCAATAACAGTCCTCTTCCTCTCAAGCTCTAGACAGCATCAGAGATGTGTAAACACATACTTGAGAATCAGCAGCAGGAGCTGTAAGCAAATTTCATAAATCAGCACCTCCTGTGCCCTCCACCCTGCATTTTTGTCACTCTAACAGGAGATATCCTGTTCCCCCTCTGGGCAGTGATGAATTTCATCTTCCCTGAACACAGCCTTAGCAGCCCTTTGAAACAGGACACACATTTGGCTAGGGCTGCTGATTTAGGGTATAAGAACATGTGCACCTGTGGGGCTATATAAATAACAAACTTCCTCAAAGTAAAGTCCTTGTCTCTCTCTCCAGTGCCCAGTTGAGCTTCACAATGCTATCTAAAAGATTAATTTCTTCCCACAGGCAGCACATATTAAAGATATTTAAATGGCAAACATCGGCTCTGCCAGACTCTTCAAAGAAAGCTGAAATATGGCTTTCTAGGCTCTATTTCCACATTCAGCTACAACATCAAGAAGCTGAGAAACTCAGAGAGAAGTGTAAAGTATATACCCACAAGAAACAGAGGAGAAAAAGGAAAAGGAAAGACAGAATGTGTTCTTTCTTTGTGTTTCCTCTTCAGTAACACTGACATTATTGTGGCTTGTTTTTTAGATGTATATTTTAAGAGAAGCTTTCTTTGCTAATATATTAGTTGTGTTTCATTTTTAATCTATGTATGTAATATGTATCCCAACCTTTAAAGGAAATACTAACATTTTCCTTCTGCAGGACTTTTCCTGTGGAGTTGGTTTATTCCATTATGGTCACGATTTTCTATGTTGTAGGATCATATGAAAAATGAGGGTCGTTTTCTTCTGTGCCACTGAATTCATNCAGAGGAAAGCATCCAGGCGGGCCTTGAAAGTCCCCAGAGAAGGAGACTCCACGACCTCCCTGGGGAGTCTGTTCCAGTGCTCTGTGACCCTCACAGCAAAGAAGTTCCCCCTTGAATTCATTAGTGTTTCCAAAAATACTTTATTATTTAGAGATTTTATGATAATACCAAAAGAGCCTCAATTTTATATAATCCTAATTTTTCATTGCTTAGCTGTCATGAACAAAAATTCCAATACCCTAGTATCATATGAAAGGAAGGTAGCCCAGCTGTCTAAAATCCAAGGATTAGCTTCATCCCCTTTGTTCTTTGGAACATACAAAGAATTCTGCAGTCATTATCTTTGGATTTTGGGGCTTCTGTTTGTTTTGTTTATTTGTTTGTTTTTTGGGTTTTTTTGTTAGAGGGTTTTTTTTCCTTTATGGCTTTGTAAGTCATAACATCATAAATCCTACTAAAATATAAGAATTGCTGAATTCATTCTTGACGCTCATACCATCATGTTCCACTGAGCTGATAATAAACCTTTTTCAGAACTTGTAAAAAATGTCATTAGATTTGTTATTGAAGATATTGAATGCTGAAATATCAACTGAAATTTCAACAATGCTGACAGGTCTCAACAAAACTGTTTCTATATGACCACTAAGAAAGTCATGGATTAAAGGAGGAGTATGTATTTGTCAAAAATCTCTTGCACACTGAATTCTTTCCTACAAGGGAAACCTTTACAGTATTGTGCCTAAAATATTTTTTGCCTTTCTATATCATCATTTTCCAATGAATCTATGACTTTTTTTCAGCCACATCCCACTAAAAAACCAGCAAAGAACACTACGACACCAACAATTTTTTCCTCAGCTGCTTCTTAGTAACAATGGATGTTTATTTTTAAAATACTTTAACACCTTTAAAAGCCTAAAATTAGTACAAAACTATAAAAAATTATTTTGTTCCCAGAAAAAGACTTAGGATGTCTGAAGTAGATGGCAAATTAAATAGGAATTTGTTATTATTATCTAATCAAATCAGGATATTTCTGTCACCTCATTATGGTTTCTACTTATAAAATATATGTTATTAAATCATGCCCTTGACTATTTTTAATCTGGAATTTTAAAATGCTATCTTGCTCATTCCCATCCCACAATAAAAGTACCTTAAGTGTATGGCAATAAAATTTCTCATGTAGTCTAATAGTAAGATCTCAGAAGCAGGAAAGAAATGAGTGTGGGACACAAAGTCACTCCATACTGAGCTGTTACCTGTTTGGACATAATTTTAAAACCTGAAACTCATCTCCCATTTTCTGTCCCACTGTGTGTCCTAGTGTTTTTGGAATGATTGATTTCCTTTATATTTGCCTTTACATTAAAGAATAATGCACAATATTTACTTATTGACAGTAGAGAGCTGTCATCCACTTGTTTTCTGGTGGGCAGCTTGAGAATGGAGTAGCAGAAGTAATTCATAGAAGGTGAATAACATTTTTAATCATGTAATTTTTTTTAAACAACCCAAAGTCATCTTACAACATACAATAGTATGTCCATCTAGATTTCTAAATTCAGAGAAGAAATCTAGAACATGCCTTCTGTGCTCTTTCAGGTACTTGAATCAATACACATATCTGCATTTTTCAGTGAAAACTGCTTTCTGTCTTTAAAGCTGTACTTTTGCACATGCCAAAAGAACCTGTTGTGTAGGTTGAGAAAGCTTATTTCTTGCTTCAATTTTTGTCATTCATGACCTAGGCTATTCTTACAGTTATGTTCCTTGAATGTCTAGGTCTGGTACCTTCTGAGTGCTGATGCTGTAGCACAGGATTCAGCAGTCTTGCAATCATTTCAAGGAAACAACAGGTGATGAAAGGTGTTTGATGGGCCCAGACAAGAAATGAGATGTAGTCCTTCTGCCACAGTCAGTCTGCAGAAGACTGTCCTAATCACCCAGAAAGACATTAGACAGAGGGAGACCTTTCTAATGCTGCATCACTTTAGAGAGATTCAGAGCAATGCAACATAATTTCATACTTTGGCAATTGGCATCTCACGTAGAAATGCTTCTTTCCCTCCCTGATGCTGCAGTGGTTTTCCCAAAGGCTATTTAACATAAACCACAGAAAAGCCCTTGGGAGTGGTAGAGCCTTTCATTCCTAAGTCCTGTTCTTTATCACTCCCACCAGGACTCCTGTTCCTGTTTACACTGAGCAAGATTTGCACACAAGGGTGTAAGACGTCTCTTGCCAGGACACTGCAAGGACCCCCAGCTTCCACTCTGGATGTGATGTGTAAGTCCTTTAATTTTCTCCTCCTCTCTAGGATCAAACTGGGATCTAATTTCTTGCTTCTTAACCATACCACTTCAGAAAGAGATGTCAGTGTTACCTATTTCATCCAAGTTCTAGGCAGAAAAGTTAATCTTAACACATAGTTTCCTTGTTGATCTTAATTAGGTGACAACCTAGCACTGGCAATTTACTTGACTAAAAGACCAAGTAAGGTGGTTTGACTCTCACTGATGGGGCTTCAGCCACCTACACCATCCACTTTGGTCCTTTCCTTCGTTTGGCACAGGTCTTATCCTGCCTGACACCCAGTCAACTCAGAAAATATTCTGAATTCTACTGCAGAACATGAAGTCTTTCTTTTATACATGTTCCTTTAGTCAGACTTTCTGTACCACAGACAACACTATCATTATATGTTAGATATTCAGATGATAAAAATTGGACATGTACTGTGGAGAGGAGTATAACTGCCTTCTAGATTCTATCTACCAGCAATGCAATTTCTCTCATATAGAACAATTAACTAAGGTGTGGGTGGGCTGTGTAAAGCTTTCTCTATCAAGACAAGGCAACTCTGAAAGACTCCACTAATTTCTGCATTAGTTAAAACACTTCATCAGTGACTCCTTGCATTCAACAGAAAAATACTATGCCTAGCAAGACTTACTACATTATAATTCTCCTCTGCTCCTAATTTTGCTAACTAAGCTCCTTCACTCTCTGTGTTGCACCACCAAATTAGGTGCTTTAATTGCATAATAGGGAATTCAAACATAGGCTTGTATCTCCATGGAAGCTGTTTCATGTTCAGTCTTTAACAATAGAAGCCTTTTATTTATGAAAATTCAAAGACCTTATTGACAGAACATGCAAGTTCTTCTACTCCAAATTAACAAAAGTAATAGAACTTTGCAAGCTGGAAATTGCTGGATTAATGACCAGGTTATAAAGCCCCTTCAGAAAAAATGAAGGAATGTTATTTAGCATAATTTTAGCAGACTTTTTCAAGAAAAGTAAAATGGAGCCCAAGATTTAAGGTTCTCACCTTATGCAGTAAATACATGTTGCTAATTTGGGAACAGATACCCTTCCAAAGGGAGAAGTAGTGCACAGCTGCCCTGTTCCCAAGGAGAAAGCCCAGCCCATGACAGCCATTGTGCCCCACAGGGGTATCTGAGTGGCAGTATGAAGTGACCAGAAAGGCTCTCTGCATCTGCAGCAGATATTCTCTCAGGCATTATGAGTGTCATTTAGATAATACAACTATAACTATCCCATTACTCCCCCAGAACATGCTCATAGCTGAACCACTAAAGAACTGGCAAATTGTTTTAAATTGTCTTTGCTGAGAGCTTGTTGGCAATAAGGGACTGGTTCTTCCTCTACATTTCCAGCTGTTAAGTTGCCTTCAAGGACACTGATCACATAAGCATTTGCTGTAGTGACTTTAGGGGAAGTTTAGGGACTAATGTGACAAACACTTTTTTCAATTCTGCGTGTGTTTTACTATCATACTGGGCAAAAATCTACCCCATCATATTTTCATGAGAAAAGAATTAGTGACTTGTGCCACCTTCAATCAGTTCAAAGGACTGTACTACCTCCCAAAGTCTGGTAGGTGCTAATGGTACTATGAAACCTGGACATTCATTTACTACAGAGTACAACACAAAATACCTATGAAGCAGTTCTGTAGCAAATCCCCCCACCATGAAAGAAAATTCTATTTGAAATTCCAACTTCATTGGGGGAAAAAACGATAAGCCAATGTACACACTGTTTTGTAAGAAAGTGAAGGTTTAACTCAGAGAAGGTCTTATATTTATATTCTAAAAAACTGGTTTAGGCTGAAGCAAAGGCACAAAATGCTGATCTTTCATATGTGGATGCGCACTTACATCTGGAAACATTAACATAGGGGCAGACACACCAGAGGAATAGTACTTATGTGGAAAAAAAGTGTGACCTATTTCGAGCTTTAAATTCTTGTGATACTGAGTTCAATATTACTTTTTTAATGTTAAAGGATAATCTATTTTAAATAGATCATTAGAATAAGTTGCTAACCTTGTGCAACATAAATATGATACCTTAGTGCTACATAAATGGCAATAATCAGCAGTGCTAGAAACAGGAAAGTTCAGAGACACCAGGTGTCATGGTGTTACCAATAGTTTTGTTCTCACTAGTTTGATAACCACTAGTATGTAATGCTCCGCATGTACTACAAATCCAACTAGAAAACTGAAGTGTACAAGAAGCCAGTTTTATATTCTTCAGAAAGAATATAAAACTTTTTCCAAGACCTGGAATTACACAGGCACCCAGCACTGATTTTCTTGACCAAATGACCATCTGCATACCTTCTGATCCTAGCCCCATACATTTTAAGAAATGAAAAGCACATCCACTGGCCAGCTGACATGTTGCAGAAAGGATAAGATCCTGGAAAACAGCACTGTTCTTAGAGAAAATGTTAACATTTTATGGCTTCATCTTGTAGACAGAAAGATGAAGAAAAAAAAGAATGAAAACACTGAATGTAAATTTCCCTTTTGGCATTAGCCAGCAGATCAGTACAATAATCTGTAAAGACTGCTGTCAGGGACATCTCGTTTGTGCGCTTAGTTACTAAATGGCTCTTTCTACTCAGCCATATGGACAGCCTACTGTGTTTATGTAATTTAGGCACAAATACACAATCCTAGTGTGAGTCACCACAGTTTCCCCCATGTGCTATGAAATTCATTAGACTCTAGTCCCAAGCTATAAAACAAATGAATGCTTCACTCTCAGACACCCACTTCAGTGGCCCTTATTTCCACAAGTTCACTACAAGATATATTCTAGCTTTTGGCATGGCTCCTCCAGGACAGGCACTTCAGAGGTCTGAGAGCCCTGGGAACCACCAGTAGACATTTCAGTTTGCTAGGGAAATTAAGCAAGGCTCAGCTGTCCTTGAAGTGTCCACTGACAGGGTGATGTTCAGGGTGCTTGGAACACTCCTGAAACTATGCCACTTCCTGAGAGAATGCAGCCTATGACGCTCTGTGTAGGAGGCAAAGGAATAGCATTAGTTTAAATTAGCAAAATCCTCACCCTTTGTATCAGGATTTGCACTGTTTTCCTCTGCTGTCTTTGTAGTTTCCCAGAGTGGTGAATTCAAGCACTACCACTCTAAAATGCAACTGATGAATAGAAAGCCTCAGTAATAGCCTAATGTTCACAGGGAGCTCTCAATTACCTCTGAAGGGTTTATTATAAGCAGGCAAGGATTCGGCCCTGAAGCTCTGACTGCCCTTAGCTTTTCACATCATTCTCTGGAGGGTACCCAAATTGCTGCTGAGCTTTCTCAGCTGAATTGGGACTAATTGCATTTTAGTTGCTTTGGGGATGGCACAAAAATGAATTATGGTCATGGTTTTGGCCCACCTAAATGGCAAAAAAGCACCACAAATCTACTCACTCACACATACACACATACACACACTCACTCCCCTCTACCAGGTAGGATGTGGAGAAGAAAATATAACAAAAGGCTCAAGAGTTGACACAAGGACAAGAAGGGCTCACTCACTAATTGTCGCAGGTAAATAACCAGACTCGACTTGGGAAACAGACTCAATCTAATCATCACCACCTAATTACCAAATCCTATAATCACCTTCTCCCCACTCCTCCCTTCTTCCCAGTCTCAGCTCTGCTCATGATTTCTTTACCTCATCCCTCTAAGCAGCACAGGGAGATGGGGAAGTTGGGTTACAGTTATTTCATCACACATTGTCTCTGCTGCAGCTTCTGCCTCCTCACAGGCTTCCTCTGCTCCAATGTGAGTCCACTGTCCATCCCACAGGGCTTCAGCTCTGTACACACTGTTCCAATAAGGGGCCATTCCTCAGAATACTGACATCCCAGCGGCACACTACTTCAGCTCTGGCCTTCTTTGGGTACAGCCACCTGTATGAGGTTCTCCATGGGATGCAGAGAGTCAGCATGCCAGCACACCATGGACTACTGGGGAGTCTCAAGCACACTTCCCCCTCTATTTTCACCAATCTTGGTGCCAACATAGTTGTTTCTCTCACATGCTTCTCATCTCAAAAACAGAGGAAGATACCAGAAAGACTTTTCCCAAAAAAAATGTTTTATCAGAGACAGTTTATTTGCTACTGCTTTCACCATTAGCTCAAACTTGGCCAGAGGCAGGTCCAGTTTTGGAGCTGGGTGAGCTTCTAGAAGGCTCTCATGGGATACAATCAAGGTCCCCTCCCCTGCAACCAAAAACCTGTTTACACACAAAGCCAACACAGTAACACTGGAAAGTGTAGCATGCAGGACTACCTCCAGTGACACTGTATCCTAACTCTGGTATTGCAGCCTGAGCATGTCTCCATCACACTCAATACCTGTGCAAATTTTTGACAACTCCTATTTTGAAGTTTCAGCTGACCCTCTTAAATTCAAAGACTTACACACAATTCTGCTATTCTTCCTCTTTGATAATGACACGTAGTTGAAATTAATGGCCAAATTTTCAAAAGTACTTGTCAGTAGCTGTGAGTATCTACAATAGGCAAACTTCCTGACTGCATGCAAAGGCTGCCTGGGAGAATACATCTCATAAGAGCACTTAAAAGCATCCTCAGCTTCCTCTCTGATCAATATTGTTCACTCAATGCAAACACATGCTTGTGCGCTAACAGTGTTGCTGTTTTATTTATTACTTATCTAAAATGCAATTATACATTAAAAGTATGACCATATCTTCTCATTAGCTTGTGCACTAAATGAGCATTGTAATCAATCATTTTTATTGTTACTGCTCTGGTATTTTCTTCAAGTTTCCTGTTATAGGAAAATTTCTTTGTAGAGAAGCCTGATGTTTTTGTCCCCAAGTATTCTTGTTTGTTTTTTTTTTTTCTTTTTTAAATGGGAAGCACAGTTCTGCTTTGCTACAGGATGCAGTGAGGATGTTGGTAATACTTGGAAGCTTATATCAATGTGATTATAAAGATGAAAACTATATAATACTTTATTTTTAACACTCCTTTTCAAAACCATTCCCAGTATTACTGACAAAAGAAAAGCAGTGCGGTGCCACAAAACTGAAATTTCAGTGTATTAGTTTCATACATAACACTGCCCCCAGGTTGCTACAGTAATTACCTTAGTGACATTGCAAGTTCCAGTTCAGGACTGGAATAAAACATAACTATAAGAGGATTTTAAAGTAAAGATTTAGGATACAACTCTGATAGCTTCTTCTATTTCTTGGCTTAATATGTGTACTTGTCAGTACTCTTAGAGGAAATTGTTGAATGTCAGCTGCCGTTGAATTTTATCTAAGAAGGCATTACTGAAGTTCCAAGATCTCTGTGACAGTCCAATAGGTAAATAATATCTGGGGTATTTCTCCTGTTCTTAAATTAGAAGTAAATTAATTGTATAACATATTTTCTGCTTGGCTTGGGGCTCTTTATTTTTGCTAGGGAGTATATTGAAAGTGAGTGTATTTTGCTGGAAGAGCGTATCTCTTCCATTGAAAGTGGGCAACTGAAACATGAAGTCGTTAAGGAGTATATATGGTTGGGTATGTATTTTCACAACTCTGAAGGAGCCATGTGGAAACTATGGGAGCCACAATCTGTAGAATAAATATATTGCCAGAATGTTCATGCTGAAGTGATCAACTGTTAATGAGTTAACAGACCTCAAACTGTTGCAGATATTTGTCTACATGATATCCCACTGATATAAAAACAGTAGTTGCATTTCAGAATGACGACTTGTCAAAATTATGGCAGGATTTCAGTTTATGAAAATGCTATAGGATCCTGAAGGACTGGCAGCATAGTTATTTTAAAAGTAACCATTGAGTTAAAAAAGATACTTAATGACATCAGGTCAATTTTCAGGAAATTTTTCTGCCTTCAAGACAACAAAAAGTCTACAAACCCCTAAATATATGACACTACAGCACACAAAATATACCATGCTACACTACAGTGAGGCTGTACCCACTTGAGGGAAATAGATGGTCAAGGAATATCTTAGAGAAGAATCCAAGAGTTTATAATTTAAACTTCTTCCTTATCAGAAAAAATGTGGTCAAGTGGTTTATATCAACTGGTTTAGATCCAAAACCTCCATATTCTGATCTAGGACATCCACAAAGCATCACTGTGACAGACTGAATCAGCATTTATCCTGTCTTCTTCTACCATATCTAAAACATCTAACTTTGTTCCCCTGCCAGCATGGGGACATGTCCCTTATGCTGCAGAAGCCAGTCATATTAAGGTTGACACAGAAATTCATCCTCAGTGACTGACTGGCTGGAACATGCTGCTGTCTGCCATGCATAAAGGCAACATTTCTGCCTACCTTTCCTCAAGGATGTAGGGACTTCTCTCTCAGTGCTTACCCAGATACTGTTTTTCAACTACAACTAAAAAGATCTATATTCTAGTCCTCTTTTCAAGCAAGACTATGAGCATTTCATTAACTCGTTCATAAACTTCAGGGGAGGATTGAGGACCAATGGCTACACACAAATATACTCTATTCTTGTGGTCTTAGGTAAATAAGCTATAATTACAACCCCGTTGCAAACAAACCTTGACTTTCTCTTCATGCAAATAATTGTTCAAGAGTTACAACTGCTCTCTGCAGCCAGGGTGAAGCATTGTTATTCATTATCTTACCACAGTCCTCATTTAATCACCTCCTACCCCATAAAACCTAAGGTTTTTTATAAAATCCTAAAATGTTAGGAGATAGAACAGACAAAAAATAGACATACCATTTTTAGACTTCTCCTCTCTAACCTTTTTTGAGAAGGATTTTCTACCAAATCATTCAGAAATGCTTTCATTCATCTCTTTGACATCATTTTACGTCTCTAATGAGTACCTGGAGCAGTAGGCAGGAGCATTTTGCACAGTATCTCCTACTGTCTGTGCGTGCCGCAGCCCTGAAAAAACGACAATGTAATAGTAAAGAGAAATCATCACAGAACTGTTAAAGTTAATCCTTTCCTGGCTAATAATTCCTGTAGATACAAATTCAGGTTTATCTTTTTAGTAGAAAAAATGTATTTGTAAAATCAGGGCCTGAGAACATACAGAAAACAGAAGTTTAACATTAGAATTCATCTCTCTTGGTGTGTTAGGATCATGAAAAGACAGTCAAATACAGTCTGTGATGAAGGAGAGAGTAATGTCCTCTGAAGGCTGCAGGCAGTACCGTGGGACTCTCAGCACAGGGCACCTTGCACAGTGGCAAGCAGGGTCTAGCTGTTTACATAGCTGATAAACAGCCAGTATGCTTCAGTTGAGAGCAAATTCTCCTAGTAATGAGTGATAAATTGGATAATAGGAAATACAAGTAATGGCCAAGCACAAAGCCTTTAGGCACTCCATCTGGTAGGCAAAGTACAGACTGATGAACTATGTTAAATGACCAAGGTAATGTAAAGAGAAAACTAGCAAGGGACTGCAGACAAATGCACTAACAGGGGTACAAAGGTGAGAAACCAAATTAAAACTGTTGAGAGATTAGCAGTAATAAAAGAAATGCCCCAAGAGAAGTCAGGCTATTTTTTTAATCAGCTGTATTCCTCACAATGAGGCAGAGCTGGGAAAAATGCCATTTCATTTCCCTGGCACTTTCTAAATCAGAACAAAACTCACATACACACAGTGCTTTCATGAAATATCAGCCTTTTCATTGAAAAGGTGAAGATTCCCCTTCTCTTTCCCTGCCTCTTTCTCCAATTTTCAAATAAAAATCTATTACAGAATGTTGCTCCCACCCCAGAAAAAAAAATGAACTGCTTGTGTCCCCATGAAAGGCTTTAGCTAAATAGCATGCTCCTGAAAAAATGTGTTTATCTGAAAATGTTCCAATCAACTCAATTTTTCCAAACACAAAAGAGGATGATTTTGGCTGATTCTGCTCCTAGAAGGAAGCAGCTAGAAAGAAGATTCTCTGTTGCACTACCTTGAGTGGGGACAGGTCTGTCAGGCAGAAGCGGCAGTAGGAAGGTTTAGGACTTTCTCTGATATATGAAGGCAGTGAGAATATAATTGAGAGTTTCCAGAGAAATCTGAGAGAACATAGAGCTCTAAAATAGGTTAGAGAAAACTTTATATTGCCTAGCATAGTTATACCTTTAAACATTGTGTCACAAGCTAAAAATAAAGGCAAAGCAAAGGAAACTGCCCATTTTATGCATAGAATTGTAGAGTATCTAAGGTTGGAAGAGACCCCTAAGATTATCAAGTCCAGTCATTAACTTAACTGTACCAAACCCACCATTAACTATGTCCTTGAGCACCCTTAAAAGCATTTAATGGCACTCATGACAATTCCATTATCTCCCTATGTTCCAATGCCTGCTGAACATTTCAGTAAAAATGTTTTCCCTAAAATCTAACCTAAACGTCTGAAGGCCATTTCCTATTGTTCAATCACTTCTTACTTGTGAGAAGAGACCAATCCTCCCCTCTCTACAACAACATTTCAGGTAGATCTAGATGGCAGTAAGATGCCCCCTCAGCTCCTTTTCTCCAGACTAAATAGCCCCACCAACCTTGTGGTCCTTCTTTGGACCTGCTCCAGCACTTCGATGTTTATTCAAGCCATGGGCAGACAGGCTTTTTTCATTACAATGCTGTGGAAAATGGTGACAAAGCTTTACTTAAGTCTAGGTAGGCAAGTCCTTCATTTGTTAGCCTTTCCTTCATCCACTAAGAGGGTCACCTTGTCATAGGAGACCAGGTTCATCAAACAAGCTCTGCCTTCATGAACCTATGCTGATGGGCCTGACCATCCAATTATCATTAAGAGAGTGAGGGCTTTGCCCTTATATTCTTGATTCTGAATATCTTTCTATTCCAGTTTAGGAACCATTCATGGGCGACATAGCCAGTTAGAAACTATTCAGCCTGGGAACATGCATGACATGTTGGAAAAAACAATGTTTAAAGTGGATAGCACTTTAGCAGGGGTAAATCTAGCATGATGAAGGACATGATTCTTAAACAGCAGCACACTCACTATGTAAGTGGTGAGTGATCCCTCCATATTTTCACGAGCGTCTTAAGAAACTCTCAGCAATAGACAGGAATCTCTTCAAATTTTTCAGTAGTTAGTTGTCGAATGGTTGTTAGTGTCAGGTAACTGAGCAAGAATAAGTACATGTAGTTTGATAGCAGTTAGACATCTAACTGCTTTGATTAGTGGTTTGATAGTTTTCAAACCGTAACAGAACCTCATAAAATTCTCACAGTAAAGCATAGAAATCAATGAGGGTGAGGACAGGGTGGAGGCCTTATGGGTGAGGAACAGGAGCTAGGCCAGCAAAAGTGTTTTTTGTGGTGGGCATCTGTTACCAACTACACAATCAGGATAAAGATGCAATGAAATTTTTTGTTAGCAGTTGAGAGAAGTTTCAAAATCACTGCCCCTTGTGGTCACAGGGAACTTCAATTTTCCCGATGTCTGCTGGAAATACAATACAGCAGAGAGAGAACAGTCCTAGAGGTTCCTGGAGTGTGTGGAAGAGAACTTCCTAACGCAACTGGTGAGAGAGCCAACCAAGAAAGATGCCTTCTTGGACCTGCTGCTTGTGAACAAGGAGATTCTTGTGGGGGAAGTAAAGGCTGGAGGTCGTCTGGGGCACAGTGATCATGAGATGATGGAGTTTTCAATTCTTATAGAAAGTGTCAGTAACACTGCTACCTTTGGCCTGTCCAGGAGACTGGTTGGCCAAGTCCCTTGGGAGGCTGCCCTGAGAGATACAGGACTCACACACTTCAAGAGGGAATTGTCAGAAGCACAGGCTGTCCCCATGTGCTGAAAAAATGTGCCAATGGGGAAAATGACCAGCCTGGAGCTTTTGCATGAACTCAGAGGGGGAAAAAGAGCATATCAGCTTCGGAAAGAGAAGCTGAGAGAGCTTGGGCTGTTTAGCCTGGAGAAGAAGAGACTCGGTGTGGGGGGGACACCTTCCTTCTATAACTTCCTGAAGGGAAGTTGTAGATAGGTGGGGGTCGGGTTCTCCTCCCAGGCAATTAGTGATAGGACAAAAGCACATGGCCTGAAGCTGCACCAGGGGAAGGTTGGGTTGGGTGTTAGGAAGCTCTTCCTCATGGAAAGGGTAATCAGACATTGGACATTTGCTGCTCAGGGTGGTGATGGAGTTCCCATCCCTGAGGGTGTTTAAAAAGACTGGAGGTGACACTTAATGCCATGATCTAGCTTGTTGTGGTGACGTTAGGTCATTGGCTGGACTTGATGATCTCAGATGTCTTTCGCAGCCACAATTGTGTGATTCTGTACTGTCATGTCCCACACTCTACTATGCACTATTTAGTTTTGGAGTACAGCTGATTTTCCTACACATTACTGCAATAAAAAATGGTGTGCTTAATAATAGATATTCCAAAATATTGAGAAATGGTCTTAAGATTTATTATTTTAATGATTACACTAATGTGATTTTGATTAAGCCTTCCAGGGAAATTCAGACGTGCTATATGAAACAATATATCCAAAACAAAAAAACCCTTGTATATACAGTGATCTCGGTTTGAGGAAGTTTGCAAGGCAATGGCAGTTAGCTACCAAAAGACTCTGACATAATTCAATGGTATATATGTAAAAAAAGAGGGAACTAATAGCTGCTCTTCAAAAGCTTTTATCTAATCACTCCAAATATTTTTCACTGTGTCCTATTGAGGAAGGGAAGTGACAAAATAGCTTCATGATCATAGAATCATGGAATCATTAGAGATCAAAAGGGACCTCGAAAGATCACCTAGTCCAATGCCCCTGCCACAGCAGGATCACCTATACCAAGTCGCACAGGAACAGATCCAGGCGGGTCTCTCCAGAGAAGGAGACTCCACCAGCCCGCCCTGGGCAGCCTGTTCCAATGCTCTGTTACCCTCACTGGGAAGAAGTTGCTTTTGATATTTATATGGAACCTACTGTGTTGCAGCTTGCACCCATTGCCCCTTGTCCTGTCATCAGGTGACCTTGAGAAGAGCCTGGCTCCATCCTCCTGACACCCACCCCTCACATCTGGCAGTCAACCTAGCCCAACCCACCACAAAAGCAGAGACAGCATGTTTGAATAGATCATAGTGCCTAACCAATCTATGATTCACTATTATGGACTTCCATGATGGTGTGATTGCATCTACTTCTGGGATCTCCAACATAGGAAAGATATGGATCTTTCCTGAGTAGGTCCAGTGGAGAGCCACAAAAATTATGAGAGGGTTGGAACACCTTTACTGTGAAGAAAGGCCAAGGTGTTGTTCAGACTGGGGAAGACAATGCACTGAGAAGTTATTGTGTCTTTTCAATATATGTAAAGGGGTTGCAAAAAAGATGGACACTTTTTATCAGGGCCTGTAGTGATGAGCCAAGGGACGATGGTTTGAATTGGAAAGGGGATAAGTTTACATTGCTGAAGGAAAAAACATTCCATGATGAGGATGCTGAGAGGCAGAAATAGGTTGCCCAGAAAAGTTACGCATGGATTATCACTGAAGTATTTGAGGTCAGTATGGATCATTTTTAAAGCAACCTTATCTAGTGAAAGATGTCCCTGCCCATGTCAGGTAGGGGGTTGGACAAGAGGGTCCTTAAAGGTCCTTTACAACCCAAGATGTTCTATGATTCCATGATTCCATACTAGTGTAAGATGCTTTCAGAATTAATTTTACCATTTTCAGTTATTCCATGTCAGTAGTTAGTGGACAAGATGGTGATGTTATTACAAGAAGTCAATATCCATTTGTAGTAATTTAAAAACAACTGCAAGTCCATATTTATTTTCTTCTTTGAGACAAGACATTCAAACAGTACATGAAATATGAATGCAAATATGCAATAAGTTTTTCAAAATTAGAACTTAAACTCATTTTCACTGAAACAGATGGACAGAAGAAATATCTACATGGAGTACAGAATTATAAATGTGTCAATAAGCCATAATAAAGTAAATATTCTCAAAGAGGCATCAGGTGCTAAACAAACGGAAGCAAGATAAAGTTGTCATCTGCTTTGCTGCCTAAAACATAAGGTTGAAAGCTGCAATGTCAAATGTAGAAGAATCTCAGAAAAACAAAACAAAACCTCCACAATTATTGCAGTAAATAAGACATATGTAGCATGACAGCACTTTGACTAGTCCATTGTTAAGTAGCTACTAATTGAAATTATTAGCATAATTTGAATATTAGTATATTTTTTTCTCCTTTCCCCAGAAAAAGAAGTTATTTTCCAGGTAACATAGGCACACTGGACTTAACAATACTAAATTGGCCCATTGGTTTTTAATTTTGCATTATTTAAAATTTAAATTTGAATTAATCTGGCTCACTTTGTTTCAAGAGAGTTCCAGAGATATTATCAATAAAATAATTTGATCTATTATGTCTGGATTTAATATAATCAAGATAGTTTCTCCTAAAAACTTCAAGGTTCAGAGAGTCAAAGATTTCTGTCTACTGATAAGTTGATGGAATCAGTATAGATCTCAATATATTTTGCTAAGTAATGCATGTTCACAAAAACAATTTAAATCAATTTGATTTCAGTCATAGTGAAGTAAGGAGACTTGTGGTGCATAGTAGTCAGTCCAAAAAGCCACAATTTAGTGAAATCAGGGTTTTATTGTTTTTTTTTAAGAAATTGAGACCATCTATGAATGCTTTCAGTAACTGTCTGTGCTTGCTTTCAAGACAGAAAGCAATTTTTTCATAGCTGACACTAATTCTGGGCTTCAGTGACAGAAGAAGTAGCAATGCTTTTGGCTGATGAATGGAGTAGACCATATCCTTTATAAGCCTTTTATGAAGGAGTGTTTCATTATATTCACATGGTTTCCTAAGACTTCAGTTTTTTGGTTGTATCTGGGACATGCTAGCCTACAAAAATGGACAGTTTTTCTAGATGTGACAGTGTGACTTCAGGTTAAGGTACTTCTGAAACAACTTCTGTATCTATTGAGAGAATCCAAATCTTTCTCATCTCTCTGACCAGGAGCAGGGTACTCTACAGCAACTGAAGTCATCTTTATTCTTATCTAAGTTGGGTAACAGCGCAGAAAACTAGTGCAGAAGGTGGGCTAAGTCAGGGTAGCTTCAGAGTTCGCAAAAAAAACCCTATTATGTCAGTAAAGAAAAAAATCCCAGTGAGCTCAGGTAGTTCAAATAACTTCAACACTCCTTTGCCACCTGTTTTATGCAATATCTTAGGAAGGATTTCACAGTGGTATAGAAGGCCTGCCTGAGGCAAAACCTGGCAGATAGATCTGTGAGTGGATGATCCAGGCTCTAACACATAATGACCCAAGGTCTCCAAAGACAAGGTAAGGGCTCCTCAGTTTAGTTTCAAATGGAGAGAAAGTTTTGTTGTGGTGCACTCTGAGTCCTTTTACATTTCTTCTTTAGTGGAACAAATAGAAAGGCCTTAGATTGGCTGACAGATGGCAGTTCAAATCAATACAATGCTTGATAATACACCTGGCCCAGAGTCAGGGGTGTGCTCATTTATTAGCATTTGCAGGCCCTGTTACTCGGTTTTACTTTCTCTTCCTGCTTTCCCAAAGAAAGTGTGTGCTTATATCCTCTTTTATAAGCACTTCTCGTGAACACTTGTCAAGCAACTCTGATCATAACTCGAATGACTCAGAGCCAGGTATCTGGTCCTCTTGTAGCAGGAAACATTAAGCATCTACCCCTTTTGTTCACAGCTTGGTATTAGAGGTTCTTTCAAGCAACAAAGGAAGGCAAGAACAAGGTACAGCATCTGAGCAGTAGAATGTGCACTGTAAGAATGAACACCAAGCTGTATTTAATGGCAGTCCTGTTGTGAGCCTCCAAGTTAGTGATCTAGAGATGAGGTTAGTAACTAGAGATGAGGATAAGGCAGAGGTAATTAATGCCTCCTTTACCTCTGTCTTCAACAACAGGGTACACTGTCTTCAGGACGACTGCTTATCTAAACTGGCAGACAGGGACAGGGTACAGTGTAGTTCCCCTGTTATCCAAGAGGTACTAGTTAGGGACCTGCTGATCCTTTTGGATCCCCATAGGTCCATGGGATCAGATGGGATTCACCCTAGAGTGATGAGAGAGCTGGCAGATGAGTTTGCTAAACTGCTGTCCATAATTTATCAAATGTTGTGGATCACAGGCAAGGTCCTGGATGACTGGAAGCTGGCGAATGTGACCCCCATTTACAAGAATGGTCTGAAGGATGATCCAAGTAACTACACATCTATTATCCTCACCTCAGTTCTGGGCAAAGTTAGGGAATGGTTAGTGCTAAGTGCTATCATGCAACAACTGCAAGATGGCCAAGAGATTAAGCCCAGTCAACATGGGTTCAGGCGGGGTAGGTCTTGCCTGACTAACCTGATCTCCTTTCGTGATCAAGTGATTGACTGGTCGATGAGAGGAAGGCTGTAGATGTAGTGTACCTGGATTTCAGTAAAGCATTCGACACGGTCTCCCATGATATACTCATAGCGAACATGGCAGCAAGAGGCTTTGACAGGAATATTCTATGTTGGGTCAGGAACTGGTTGGATGAGCCCAGAGAATGGTGATAAATGGCATCACATATAGTTGGCGACCCGTTAATAGTGGTGTCCCCCAAGGGTCAGTGTTAGGTCTGGTCCTGTTTAACATCTTCATTGATGATATTGATGATGGGTTGGAATCCATCATGAGCAAATTTGCGAATGACACCAAGCTTGGAGCCCGTGTTGATCTGTCGGAGGGTAGGAGGGCCCTGCAGAGAGACGTGGACAGACTGGAGAGATGGGCAGACTCCAATAGGATGAGTTTTAACAAGTCTAAGTGTAGGGTTCTGCATTTTGGTTATAACAACCCAAGGCAGAACTATAGGCTGGGAAGGAGTTCCTAGAGAGTACTCAGGTGAAGAGACTTAGGGGTACTAGTGGACAGTAAATTTGGCATGAGTCAGCAATGTGCCCTGGTGGCCAAGAGGGCTAATGGCATCCTGGCCTGCATCAAGAATGGTGTGGCCAGCAGGGTGAGGGAGGTTATCCTCCCTCTGTATTCCGCACTGGTTAGACCACATCTGGAGTATTGTGTTCAATTCTGGGCCCCTCAGATTAGGAAAGATGTCGAGGCACTGAAACAAGTCCAGGGAGGAGCAACTAGAATGGTAAAGGGTCTGGAAGGTAAGCCCTACAAGCAGAGGCTGATGGAGCTGGGTCTGTTTAGCCTGGAAAAGAGGAGGCTCGGGGTGACCTTATCACTGTCTATAACTACGTAAAAGGTGGTTGTAGTTAGGTGGGGGTCAGTCTTTTCTCCCTGGACACTGGAGACAGGACAAGGGGTCACAGTCTTAAGCTCCATCGGGAGAGGTTTAGACTTGACATTAGGAAAAGATTTTTCATTGAAATAATGATCCAGTTTTGGAACAGGCTGCCCACGGAGGTGGTCGTGTCTCTGGAGGTGTTCAAGGTTAGTCTAGATGAAGTGCTGAGTGGCATGATCTGGATGTTAGATGCTAGGTTTACTTGGCTTATTTGGATTTCAGTTGGACTGGATAATATTTAATGTCTTTTCCAAGATTACTGTGATACTGTGATCTGAGAAAGCTCCTTTCCTTTCCTGCACTACTGAATATAAGCTGCAGATATCTTCCATTGCTGGGTGTTTTTGCTGTGGGGTTGGGGTTTTTTTGCTTTTTTCTTTTTTTCAATGAAAATCCTGGATAAAACCCATGTTTTACCATTTGTTTGTCAGAGTAATTTTACAGCATTTTGTAAAAGAATTCACTGTGCTCACAAAAAATGAGATTTCTGTTAACATACTATATGAAGAAACCTAGTATCCTTCCTAGGCCACAGCTTTACTCCAGCTCATTCCTTGATTTCTTTTCTGTGTCATTTCCTCTTGCTTCCATATTATTTTATTCTGGTCTTGATTCCTCCCATAGTGTTTCAATTGCTTAAAATACTATTTCAGGATAAATGCCAATTGTTTTCTTTCTGTTCAGTTCCTATCAACCAGACATTATTAATGCATTTACAATAGAAACACAGCATAATCTGAATTCCACAGATAAATGAAAGCTGTCTTCCAAGTGGAGGGCTGCCTGTTGCTCTTTGGATTCTCCATTGGTGATAAACTGCAGGAAGGAGTGTATCAACACAACAGAACATCTGGCAACACTGTGCAGATTTTATTTTGGTTTATTTTACTATAGGCAAAAGAACAGTTTGTTGCATATTTGTTTTGCAAATTCTATTTCCATTTTAATTAGAAAGCAAGTTCCTGCAATTTCCATCATAATTACCATAATCTGCTTACAGTCAGTATGATGAGTTCAGCCAGGACAAGCAGCTGGATTACATTTGCTTTATCCAGGGTGGAAATCCTTAAACAAATAAGTATTGGGAAAAGTTCTGCAATCATTCTTTTTGAGACATTGCTCACGTACAGGAGTTATTTGATGGATTGCCTATAGTAGGAACTGTGTATCAGGGAATAAGCGGTTTGAAATGTGTCTCTGGATCCATAGCAATGGTCATAAACAGGACTTTTTTTTTTTCGTTTTCTGTCAGAAGGAGATTATATTGAGGCTGCCTAAGTTTTCTTGGGAAATGAGTTATATGGGTAGGCATGTATTATGGATTCATTCGCTATTGAATTTTATGCCTGTGTAACTCAATTGAGTCCAGAGTTAGAGTGACACAGCAGTAAATAAGGCTACATTATTCTCCGTTACTTATATGGAGTCATAAGCTAAATTCACTGTGATATTACCAGGAATATGAGTGTGGAAGGATGGTGCTTTAAAGGGGCTCTTCATCAGGATCCATCACTTTCCACTTCACCTCTGCTCTGCAGCATTCTTCAAGAGCTTCAGAAGGTGCTTTCACGTTGGACATCCTCATCTGATGCTTCACAGCAGAGAAGCTGCAGAAAAAGCAGAAGCACTCAGTGCTCTCTCCCACTTATACTAACTTTACTCTTCATCAACATCATGCAACTCAGCTGCAAAAGTGATCTAGGGGAGATGAGTGTAACAAAACTCAAGGATAAGATTGGTAAAGTGAATGGTGAATTAATTTTACCATATCTCTATGCAGGTGAATTTTACCCAGTCAGTCTTATTCTCTTACAGTTTCTTTTCATTCATGTTGACAAGTCTACATACTTACAAGCCTCCAAATGTCTGCACCTGGGTCATCTGTCCATGATCAGTTGTGTACAGCAGAATGGACTAAAGGCTCTGCCTGTTGAGGTTTAATGTCTTTTCAATTTCTCTTGGTTAGTGATGACAAGTCAATTTTCTTTTCTATCCTTTAGGAGTCACAGCTGTTTACAGGGTCACCCTTTGCTTCAGAATTTCATTTACCTCAGACTCCACAAATCTTTGGCAGGGTAACTGCTTGTCATTTGTCAAATTTCATTTTAAAACAGTTTTTAAAAATACATACATCTTCATGGTTAGTTCCTATTTTGCCACTGGGTTGACAGAAAAAGAAATCGCATATGTGATGTCCTGTAACCTCACTGCCCCCAGTGAGGGTGTTAGTTCTTCCACTAACAAGAATCTCTGCAGGGTTCTTTGCAGAATGCAAGCCTTTGGAGAGTGAATAAGCATAGTATTCTTCATCTTTGTTGATTTGGAAGAGTCACTGCCAGGATAGGTCAGTCTTTTAACACTCAAAGCAACATTAATTTTTTTAAAGTCTCTTCAAGTTCAGCTTCCCCTAAAAAAAAAAAAAAACCTCATAGAAGTTAAAACCAGAATATCTTCTCAAAGTCTCTCAATGTAGAGTAGGTATGGGTCCTTGATTGAATGTGGAATTGACGGCTCACTAGTATTACAAATGGATACAACCATAGGCAAAGAACAAAATGGAAGGTGTTTTTACTATTATTATAGAAATTTTTTCATAAGAATTCAGCACAAATGTAATACTGAAGCCAAACTAAATCCGAAGAACTATTTATTTATACATGTTCAAGTGGTCATTGTCACTGCCTGTATTTCTGGCCTTGAATTAACCCATGAATGTCTATTACAACTAATGAACTTTCATTACTCCATGAAAGTTTTTCAGTGCTGCTTGTTTTGTGTTAACTGCTGTTGGCTAAAACCCATATTTAAGAAATTCGGTAGTTATTGATGCAGCAGTACAATTGTCACAGCTTTCTGATAATTAATAAATAAAACCAACACTAAGTTGCTCTGGTTACTATTTACATAGTGATTTCACTGTACTCAGTATTTGAACAGTCATTATTTATTTGGAAACTGCTTTTTGGGGATTCATTAAGGCAACTAATCTGAAGTTAACCATGTAGAAATTGATTGTTTAATTGAATAAAAGCTGCAAGATTTTGATCAGGATTCCTCACTGTAGAAACATGAAATGTTTGAACTGTTGCTGATCGCTGGACTGGCTAAATTAAAACAGCTGGGTTTTCACTTACTCCACTCTAGCCAGACTCTGCCTTGAGTACTGCATATAGCCCTGGCACCCCCAGTACAAGAAAGACTTGAATGTGTTGGAGTGGTTCCAGGGGAGGGACGCAAGGATGATCAGAGGGCTGGAGCACCTCTCTTATGAAGGCAGGCTGAGAAAGTTGAGGTTGTTCAGCCTGGAAAAAAGAAGGTCTGGGGGGGGCCCATGGTGCCCCCCCACAATGTGTCTAAAGGGGGCCTACAAGAAAGCTGCAGGGGGACATGTAGTGGTAGGATGAGAGGTAACATCTACAAGCTAAATAAAGAAAGATGTAGATTAGAAATTAGGAAGTGGTTTCTCGCTATGATAGTGATGAGGCCTGGAACAGGTTGTCCTGGGAAGGTGTGGATGCCTCTTCTCTCAAAGTGTTCAAGGGCAGGCCAAGCATGGCCTTGAGCAACCTAGTATAGTGGGATGTGACTAGTATAGTGGGATGTGACCCTGCCCATGGCAAGGGGGTTAGAACTAGATGATTGCTGAGGTAATTTCTGACCCAATCTACTCTATGATTCTATGAAAGTGGAGAGAAGGTCCTGCAGTCACTGAAACAGGATGTATCTGCTACCAACACAAATACGTTTTCAGTTAGATAGAGACAAAGGTGGTTAGACAGAGGTGTTTTTCTTAGAAAACTTATCATTAAACAAATTATTTCTGACCAAATATTGCCTTCTGTTCCACAGCTTTCATTAAGGCCCAAAGATGACACTAAACTGTTGGAGCCAAGATAACAAGCTCCACAGTCCGTAAGAAAAGATAGTTTTGATCACTTAATGTCATAAATCCAATCCTGTCCCTATATTTTAGAAGTATGCATGGATATTATGTGCCCCAAACCTAGTGATTAATGAAGTTGACAGTGAAGCCTTGTGCACTAACTTTGACTTCATGATGGATAGGGAGTGAGATAGATTCTACTGTCAGAGGAAATTAAGAAATGAAAGGTGTTATCATACAAATTTTCCTATATATGAAACTGGAAATAAATATAATATATACTCTTCTAAGAAATGTACATAAATAAAAAAACAGTTTTCTTATGCTCTGCAAACATACTTGTCTCCTGCAGCAATACAGTTATACAGTGGAATATTCAAAATAAGCATCAACTTAGTTTTGGCTTTATCCAGTGGAGGGATCAAGCACACACTTGGGTATGTGCCTCAGACAGAAGTGCATTGGCTCCTGAGCTTCTGAATTTTCAAAACCAGAAAGGTCTGAATTCACCCCAAGCTATGATTTTCTCAGTAAACTATGTGGGTAAATTCTGTAATGAAAGAAAACTACCAAGTGTGCTGCTCCCTCCACGTGATTTATCTTTTGATCTCCTTACAGCTTAAACATCAGGCAGTTTGCTACTTTCTAAGTCCCTGACTTGGCTAGAAACTGGAAAACATTACCTACACCATCTGGGTTGCTTGCAAAGAAAGCAGAAGGCAGCTTTTCCAGAAGTCCCAACCTTCCAAGTTCTCAATCATTTGCATCTTTCCCAGCCTTACTTTAGTGAAGTTGATCATTTCTTCCCTACCACACCCCTTATTTTCCACAGATTTATGATATTCCTTGCACTCTTGGATATCATGCAAACCTCAAGAAAAAGTGATGACAAACAGAAGCCTGTAGTACCCCATAGAAATTTCTGATCTACAGCTGGTGCAGCCAGCACAGAACTTCTGACTACTGAGATGCATGAAAAAGGCTGATTTGTTGAAAATGTTTCCAAAATCCTCTCACTGAACTATATGTGTAGTTTGGCTGGAAATATATCATGTGTTGTGCCAGTGCATCATCTCACAGATGTTGGCTGGCCTGATTTCCACAGCAGTCTCACCATATGCCATGCCCTTGTGTGGGAAAACAAAAGTTTTCACTGTTTTTCTGCCAAAACTCCATCTACCACAGGATTTGGAAGCCCTGATTATCAGAAGAGCTGTGTAGCTTACTGTGTGCAACATCACAGACCAAGACCTTTTTCCCTCCCATTTTCAAGAAATAGAAGGTTGGATGCCTTTGGGGTGAAGCTAGTGGGCTGCAAAGATCCTCACATATTAGCTACTCCTTGTAGCTTAAGGACTGAAAGCATCAATACTGTGTGATAACCAGCCTTGAAACTCCATGCAGTGAGATTAGAGATTTTATTTCAGCTTGTGAGAAATCTCATTAAATATTAATATTGTCATTTATATTAAAAAAACCCATCAAGATACATTTAGTTCCCCCAAAAGTAAGAAATATTCAGAATTTTAGACTTTTCTAAGGAACAACATATTCTGATTACTGTTATGACAGTTCAGCACCATTCTTTCCACCTGCAACATGTAGATGGGAAAGGGGAAGAACACCCTTCCCAGAGACAAGCAGGAAGTCAGCAAATGACTCAGTCCTTCCATAGCATCTGTCATAAAAATACAAATAAATGGAAATAGATGAGAGAAAACAATTGCCATTAGTAAAAAAAAATGTGTCTTGAGTAGAAGGGTCAGCATCTGAAGACTGAGTGGTTGTCAATGGCTTTCAGTAGTAGGATGGGTTTGACTTCAGAGGGTCTTCAAAACTCATGAAAAAAATCAGGATAATAATACAGTAAAAAACCCAAACAAGTTTTACTAATAGAGAATAAGAAACAGTTTAAAAATGAAATTAAAAAACACATCTGCTCTGCTCCTGGTTGGTGGAAAGGCTAAAACCATCCAAAGGAAATAAAAAAAAGTCAAAGGCTTTTCCTCTCTCTCACACACACATACGTTACAAACAGCAAGCACTAACTGCATGGGAACAACAAAGAAGAAATAAAAAAGAAAAGAATATGGGGTAACATTATACCAAAACTGAATCAGGAATGAGGGAAAGATTAATAAAAAAGCAAGGAAGGTGAGTTAGAAATTATGAGGGAAAGATGGAGGGTCATTATCTTTTCACTAGGTCTGTGTTGAGATGGAAACAACAGATAGCACCACACTGACAATGTGAGAAAATAAAAAAGAGCAAGTTCAGCCCTCTCATATGCCATTTCCAGTGCCATAGAGAAGGGATATTCATTGGTTCTCACATTCAAAGTGAGAACCACAACGACAACCTCCCTGGGCAACCTGTTCCAGTGTCTCACCACCCTCTTTGTGAAGAATTTCCTCTAGGCTTCCAGTCTAAACCTCACCTCTTCCAGTTTAAAACCATTACCCCTGGTCCTACCACTACAAGCTTTGGACACAGCCCCTCCTCAGATTTCCTATAGCCTCCTTCATGTACTGGAAGGCTATTATAAGATAGACCCAGAATTTCTTTTCTCCAGGCCGAACAGCCCCAACTCTCTAAGCCTGTGCCCGTAGGAGAGGTGCTCCAGGCCTCCAGTTATCCTCGTAGCCCTCCTCTGCACACGTTCCAACAGTTCAATATCTTTCCTGTGTTGAGTACTCCACAACCGGATGCAGTACTCCAGGTGGGGTCTTGCAAGAGCAGAATAGAGGGGGAGGATAAACTCACTCAACCTACTGGTCACACTTCTTGTGATACAGCCCAGGATGCAGTTGGCTTTCTGGGCTGCAAGCACACATTGCCTGCTCATGTTAAGTTTTTTGTCAACCAACACCCCCAAGTCCTTCTCTTCAAGGCTACTCTCAATGTGTTCACCACTCAGCTTGTATTTGTGCCTGGGATTGCCTTGACCCAGGTGCAGGACCTTGCATTTGGCCTTGTTGAATCTCATGAGGTTGCCACTGGCCCACCTCTCAAGCCTGTCCAGGTCCCTCTGGATGGCATCCCTTCCCTCCAGCATGTCCACCACAGCACACAGCTTGGTGTCATCAGCTAACTTGCTGAGGGGGCACTCAGTGCCAATGTCCATATCATCAGAAGATGTTAAACAACACTGGTCCCAGTACTGACCCTTGAGAGACGCCACTCACCACTGCTCTCTATTTGGACTCTGAGCTTTTGACCACAACTGTCTGAGTGTGACCATCCAGCCCATTCATTACCCAGTGAGTGGTCTGTTCATCAAGTGCATGATTTTCCAGTTTGGTGACCCAGATGTTGTACGCGACAGTGTCAAATGCTTTACACAAGTCCAGGTAGGTTGGTCATGTTATGGAACCTGGTTGGCTCCCTAAGCCATCTTGTCATATCAAGGGGTCAGGAATTAACCCACAACAAGCAAGAAATCCCCAGCCATCTCCCCAACCAAAATCAAATCATTTCTTACAAACTGTTCTGAATGTTATGGATTTCACCATGCAGTTTTCTTAGAAAGGCCGTATTTGATTGTTGCAAGATGATAATTAACTTGCAAGGTAGCAGCCCACAGACTTTGCAGATCTTTACATAGGATTCTGATAAATTCACAAAGGATTGGAATAAAAGACAACAAAACATTTACATTGAAAAGCTCTACTTCCTTAAGTCAGATTCCCTAGAGTACATTTACAGTAGCTGTCAGCAAAGACAGCTCATTGCTGATGAGCCTCAAATGAGCACTTCGACTCCATGAGACAGAATGAGCACAGGCAATCACATTAATGCTATCTCACCAAGCTAAATAGCATAAGACAAATTTAATTTGCATGATGACAAGAGCTAAATTGCAGGGCTTACCTGTAGCAAAAATAAATTAGATGGTGATCGTTGCTTTTGCTTTTCTTGAATTAACATCTGCCAAGTACACCATAAAAATTCTGGTCCCCCTGAAGCAAGATAAATGTCACCATTACTTTGAATTACTGTGACTTATGATACAGCAAGCAATATTTGGTAGCCTGTAGCAAAACAGTAGCCTTTTCACAGTCATCTACAAGAAGCAGAGCTAGTGTTGATAAAATATTATATATTTTTGTAATGTCACAGGCTTTCAAGTACTTGGGAAAAGATCTCTAATAACCGATGGAGTATTTTTTGACATTAAAATATGCATTTTTTGCACATGGCAGTGAATGAGAAAAGTGTTAGCTTAATAAATACTCTTGCTTATGGATACTGAGTAGCTTCAGTTGGCTTATTTTTTGGCAGGTATTCCTGTTTAATGATATTAACACAAATTAGAAATACCTGGTAGTATTCACCCTGGACCTTGCTGCACATAAAGTGTCAGGATGTTCAGTTGTATAATATACCACCACTGACAGAGAAGCTACATTACCTATACAAATATTTTCATGCAGCTGCTCTAAAGCAAAAATGGTCACGACACTCTGCAAGCTCAAGCACTTCTTTCTCAGAAACGAATACACCTCTTTCAGACCATGTCCTCCACTTTCTGATAAACCTACTTGCAGCTGAAGGTGTTAAAGGAGTGGGTTTTACTGGGGAAAGAGATTGTCAATGGGAAGAAACTGACTTCTCTAAATGAAAGCTTTCTGCAGGAACATGTCTGTTTGAATATAAATTCCCTCTGTGAAACTTTTCTCCACATCGGAGTGGAATTTCCCACAGAAATCAAAGAAATACAGCTGTCTGCATGCTGGATTGTCTCTGGCCCCAGGACATGTATCACAGCTGGTTTATTTAATCTACTGGAATCTCTTCGTTGTCCTTGCTATTTTCCTAGAAGAAAAATCAACGAATGACCCTATTTTTTCACCCAAAATTCCAGCTTTGCATGGAGTGGCTATTGCTCTGACCTCACTCTAGTCAGTAAATCATCAGAGAAATTATCAGTAAATCTGTAGCTGCTACTGGTTTCTACACAGCTTTTTACCTTTCAACTTTTTGACTCGTTTTTTAATTTAATCCCAATACCATCTCGTTTGTATTCCATGGCTGAACCTTGTGAATACTCTGAACCTCGTGTTTCATTGGTGAGATGGCTGTAGTCACAGCCATTGCAGACAATAATGGACTTCAGAGTGCCTAGGAATCAAAATCAGATAAGAGATAAAAATATTTTCAAAGTTGCTTTCCTAATATGCATAAATACAATCCTGTGTTTTGGACATATTAAAGGCAAGCATAACTGTAAGATTATTAAAATAATTCCATGGCCTTTAGGTAGCCATGCTGTTACATGAATTCATCTTGCATAATCAGTCAGCCACTTGACTTTAGTATGGGCCCCATGGCAAAAAAGACATTGAAGTGCAACCTCCCGCTTCTCTCCCCACTTCTAGAAGAAAATGAAATAGAAGTCACAAACAAATAATTCAGATCTAGAAATCAGAGAAAAGCTGTATCAGTGTTTTTGTTTCATGGGTTGAGCTTCCAGATGACAGTTAATTAATTTTTAACAGATATTGGGTGTTTCAGAGTTAATGTGCAGTGGAGATAGAAAACTTACCATGACATAAGAAAAAAACCACAAAGAGATGTATTGTATACAGATGTACCACACACCCTACATAGGTCATGCAGTGCTCTGAAGAAACAGAGGTATCCAGTAAAAAGGCTGAAACTTGGTATACCAGCAGTTCAAACAGGTATAGACGCTATAAATGCCTTGCCTAAGCAGGTTCTTCTAGGAATCTAAAACTAAATGGAAGCTAACAGAGGCAGGAAAGTTTCAGTCTATCTCTGAAAGTATTTTAAGCACTATCCCAGTTGCCTGACAAAGAAGTATATTCAATTTTCTTCTATGCCAGACTCATGCTATGTGAACAGATACTAGGTTAATGCAGCAAAAAATCAAATGCATGCATCAATAACTTCCTTTAATCAGCTATTATAACTTATGGCTTCATTTTTTTCCCTTTCAGCAACACTGAGACAGAAAGAGCATTCAGTTACCATATTTCTGTCTTCTATCGCCACAGCTGAGCCCTCACGTACACAGCATTAACCTCCCTTTTAAAATTAATGAAGACTAATTAAGGAAAATTACCCTCCATAACAAAACACCCAAATTGCTTTAGCGTGAACGTAATTCTAGTAACTAGCACAAAATGTCATTCCACTGGAGAAAGCCATATACAAGAGCTAATTGTAATATGAACTGATGAATGTTATCCCTTTCCAAGCAGACCAACATGAATCAAACACTGTTTCAACACATACTTTAAGTAAGTTTATTAGAAATAAAGATTGTTTGAAATTTCTGGATAACTAGAGCTAAAAGAAAATTGTGAAAGTTCAAAAAAAATATGAAAATCTGAAATTTGGAAAGACTAAAGTGGACTAAAAAGAGATCTGGACTTTCTGTGGATATATTGAAGAAATTTTCCAAAAAAGTATAGAACAATTGCATACCAGTTATGGTATAAACCAAATCAAAGAATTGTTCAGCCCCCCCTGCAAAGAAATGTGTCAACTAACGAAGAACCAGTTTACACTCAGTCAGTTCCCTCTCATCATCATGTACCAATATATATTAATTTATACTCATATATACTACCCCTCAACGTTGAAAACTGTACTTGGCTCCCTCCCTGAAATGTTTATACACCAATGCATGCAGCATGGCCAATAAACAGGAGGAGCTGGAGGCTATTGTGGAAGAGGGCAGTTATGATATGGTGACCATGAACTCAGCCTGGTGGGATGCACATTTGTCCCAGATTTACCTAAATGACTCTTAACTGCTGTTTATCCTGAAGTTGTAGTTGATAGCCAGGAATTCATATTTAAAGACATAGTCCATTAACCTTCTGCCAAGTGGAAATACGAGTTCCTAATAATTGCTTTTATTCTTTTTCTACAAACAGATAATGTAGTTGTGCTACAGGAAAAATATGATACGGTGACCATCATGGAAACCTGGTGGGGTGAATTTCATAACTGGAGTGCTGCAATTCATGGATATCAACTTTTCAGAAGGGATAGGCAAGGAAGAAGAGGTAGTGGAGTGGCCCTCCATGTTAGGGAGGCATATGAAAGATAAGATCAATGAAGGTGAGGATAGGGTTGAGGCCTTATGGGTGAGAAACAGGAGCAAGGTCAGCAAAAGTGTTTTTTATGGTGGGCATCTGTTACTGACCACACAACCAGGATAAAGATGCAGATGAAATTTTTTGTAAGCAGTTGAGAGAAGTTTCAAAATCACTGCCCTTTGTGCTCACAGGGGACTTCAATTTTCCCGATGTCTGCTGGAAATACAATACAGCAGAGAAAGAACAGTCCTAGAGGTTCCTGGAGTGTGTGGAGGAGAACTTCCTAACGCAACTGGTGAGAGAGCCAACCAAGAAAGATGCCTTCTTGGACCTGCTGCTTGTGAACAAGGAGATTCTTGTGGGGGAAGTAAAGGTTGGAGGTTGTCTAGGGCACAATGATCATGAGATGATGGAGTTTTAAATTCTTGATATAAGTGTCAGTAAAACTGCTATCTTAGACTTCCAAAGGGTGACCTTTGGCCTGTCCAGGAGACTGGTTGGCCAAGTCCCTTAGGAGGCTGCCCTGAGAGATACAGGACTCACACACTTCAAGAGGGAAGTCTCAAAGGCACAGGTGCAGGCTGTCCTCATGTGCTGAAAAATGGGCTGGTGTGGAAAACGACCAGCCTAGAGCTTTTGCATGAACTCAGGGAAAAAATAGAGCCTATCAACTTAGGAAAGAGAGGGAGTTGGCTCAGGAAGCATTTATGGATATTGCAAGGTCATGCAGAAAGAGAAATAGAGAAGCAAGAGCTCAAATCAAACTTAATCTGGCCTAATCTGATCAGGATAATAAAAAGCACTTTTATAAACACTGGTTCTGGATAACTGGGGAGGTCCCAGATGACTGGAGGTTGGCCATGCATAAGAAGGGACGGAAGAAGGATCCAGGGAACTCTAAACCTGTCAGCCTGACCTCGGTGTCTGGCAAGGTGATGGAGCAGATCATGCTGTGTGCCATCAAGTGGCAGGTACAGGGCAATCAGGGGATCAGGTCCAGGCAGCATGGGTTTCAGAAAGGAATGACCTGCCTCACCAACCTGATCACATTTTATGATAAGCTGAGCCACCAAGTGGATGAGGGGAAGGCTGTGGAAGTGGTCAATCTAGACTTCAGCCAAACCTTTGACACGGTCTCCTACAGCATCCTCCTTGAAAAGCTGCCAGCCCATGGCTTGAATAAGTGCACTCTTTGCTGGGTTAAAAAATGGTTGGATGACTGGATATGAAGAGTGGTTGTGAATGGTGCCCCATCCAGTTGGTGTCCAGTGGTGTACCCCAGGGATCAGTGCTGGGTCCAGTTCTATTCAACATCTTTCTTGATGACCTGGATGAGGGGATCAAATCTACTTGAGTAAATTTGTAGATGACACCAATTTGGGGGGGATTGTTGATCTGCTGGAGAGGAGGAGGATGCTGCAGAGAGATCCGGACAGGCTGGGTCAATAGGCAGAGGCCAATGGAATGAGGTGTAACAAGGCCAAATGAATAGTCCTATATTTTGGCCACAATAACTACCAACAGAGCTACAGACTGTGGGGTGAGAGGCCAGAGAGCAACCTGGCAGAGAGAGGCCTGGGAGTATTGCTTGACAACCAGTTGAACATGAGTCAGCAGTGTGCCTAGGTGGCAAGACAAGCCAATGGCATTGTGGCTTGTATCAGGAATAGTGTGGCCAGAAAAACTAGGAACATAATTTTCCCCCTGTACTGGGCACTGGTGAGGCTTCACCTAGAATATTCTGTGCAGCTCTGCACCCCTCACTTCAAGAGAGATTGAGGTATTGGAGCAGGTACAGACATGAACAACAAGGCTGGTGAAGGGACTGGGAGGAATGTCTGATTAGGAGAGGTTGAGGTAGCTGTTTTTTTCTAGCCTGGAGGAGACTCAGGGGGAAACCTATTGCTCTCTATAATTACCTGAAGAGAAGTTGTAGACAGGTGGGGGTTGAGATCTTCTCCCAGGCAACTAGTGATAGAACAAGAGGGAGGGATCTGAAGCTGTGCCAGGGGAAGGTTAATTTGGATCTTAGGAAACTCTTCCTTGTTTACTGCCCAGGGAGGTGATGGAGTCCCCATCCCTGGGGGTGTTTAAGAAAAGACTGGAGATGGCACTTAGTGCCATGGACTCACTGATTGTGGTGATATCAGGTCACAAGGTTTTCTAAGGCTTTTTGAATGAAATCCAAACAAACCGGATCAAAACATGAAGCAAGCAGAAATATACTTTATTACTTTCAGTGATCACTGACTGTCATACAATCACAAATTTCCCCAGTGACAGCTATCTTTTTCTAGAGAGGCTAGATTGTTCTGTCACCCATCTAAGGACTGGCTGTGATTTTTAAACACACATTGGATCCTCAGTTAATTTCTTTAAATTGAGTATTATTAAAAGATCTTGCAACTGGAAAGAGTACTCAGAAGAAAGAAAGACACAAAAACCCTCATGCAATTCCAATGAAAGCATGTAAAAATCTGAATTTAAGACTAGAGTATATGCATCAGGCTAGCCCAAGGTGCTGTTCTTAGATTTCACTGCATTTTTTACCATTTTAGGTCTCTTAGAGAAAGGAAGACTTCCTCCTTGTAGTACGTGTTGAAAGGAAAGGAGTTTACATGATGTTTGCTTTGGGTTGTGAGTAAAAGTAAGATGCTAATTTACAAAATTTCTCACAGAATTTGGACACTAAAATGTGCTGTGTGGGATTAGACTATTACATTATGTTTACTATTCATGTATATTTGCACATAGTCAGTTGCACATGCAAATATGGAAGCATGTATTCATATTGTGCTGTTGATATCATACAGGAATTTCTTAGATAGACAGAAAAAATAGGAATGCACAGAATTGAAAATTATAAGGTGTCTGTTGCATTAGACCTTCAGGACTTAGAGGTCAAGGTGTGCTAATGGATGTAAGTGCTAATAAAATTTGCCTGTAGCACAAAGCTATCTGCCATTGCAGACTAAAAGCAGACTAAGAAACAAGAAAGAGCAGAGCAAGCACAAGAATGACAGCAACAGGAGCATCATCAAATTTATTAACACAAGAATTAAAACTCATTAATATTTTGCTAAGGATTCTTGCTTTAAACAATAGCTTGATACTGGGAAATGATGGAGTAATATAATGTTCATAAGGATGCAGCCATGTTATAGTAGCAAATACATCTTCAATGTCAGTGGAAACATATTAATACCACCCTAACTGTATTTTTAATGAATATTTTTTTTTAATTTACAGATATTTATGTTCAAGAAAGATTCACCTAGGTTGTACTGGCTTCAAGGAAGGGCAATTAGTATGCTCAGAGGAACAAGATGCTGATTTTATGACAGAAGGCAAATGTTGTCTCTCATCTGTAGGAAATAAACTGTGTAGGAATACTAGATTTAACCTAGCAAGCTGTGGTACTGTAAAAAGTCAATTGTAACTATAAATTGTTCACTGTGAGTAAATTACTGTCAAGACTGCCGCCCACACTCAAGTTACTTAATTGAAATCTGCTCACATACCTCAGATCTTCATCCTGGTCACAACAATAGTAACGTGAAGGATAGATACCAGGTTTTGCATAAGGATATCTTTTATAGTGACTAAAGCAACCTAGTTTGTTAGCTTCGTGAAAAAATGCAAGTAAAAAGATTGGGAGGAGATGAGATTTCTCTCAAGAAATACACGGCAATCATTAAGAGGAGAGCTTGCCACTAGGAGCTATTTAACTAGATCATTCCCTAAAAAATGTTATGTGTCAATTAATACATTTACACTGGAAATTAGGAAAAGGTTTCTAATTAAGCAAAGAGTTAGATGCTAGGACAGGCTTTAAGTCAGAACTGTGGGTCTAAAATCTACCAATTTTAATATAGGCTTGATTAGATTAAGAATATTATTTTAATGTTGAGATAGTTTGCATTGTGTAAAGGGTTTATCCTGACACAAAATTAACCAATTAATTTAATGTGCTAATGGGCCAAAACAAAAAATGACAAGGTTCAAAAAACCACTTACAAATTGCAGGCAATACCAAAACTAACTTGAATTGAGGAAAAACAAGATGATACATTTAATTCACCTCATATAAAAATCCCACACAAAGAATTCACCCCACATAAAAACCCCATACAAAAGCATACAGAGATTAACCACATTGTTATTACGTAATTGGGCTGAATTGTATTCTCCAACCCATCAAAGGGAAATTAATTACAGCTGTTCTTGCTTCTTGTGGAAACAGAGTTCGCTCAGTCCATCCACAAGTCCCTCAGCATCAACAGGCTTTTAATTTCCAGTTGTCAGTTCCATGTGCTTCCAAGCCCTCCACTTCCAGCATGCTAATTCCTACAGCCATGAACATGGGAAGAATTCTCTCCATTTCAGCAAATCATGGAATTCAGACAAAACCTTCCCTCCACTGCTCTCTCCATTCACCACATTTCCAGGGCAAGATTGAGACCATGTTCAGCACAGTGACATGTGCTGTCTCCCAACAATAGACCAAAAGTGAAGTTAACTAGAAGGCGGAGCCGGAAACCTGAAACTGGAAGCTCCAAACCCATCCTTCCTGTTCACACAGCCCCAAAACCTCAGCTTGGAATCTCAAGTCAAACATCACAAATTGCCCCAGCGACATCCCAATGCCTCAGGCCAAGAAATCTCAAATTTTAAACTGCAATACATCAACAATAAAAATGTCTCATTTTTATGACTGAAAACATATATAGACTGCATGACTGTGTAGTTCCTATGTTGGTTTTTAAATGGTGAACCATTTTTCTCTCTTTTACCTCAAGAATAAGATGGGCTCGATACTTCATTGCTAGTCTGTTCCTTTCTTGATCTTAGACATGAATTCTCAAGAACAAGATGTCTATTTTCTCTAAAACTTTGAACATTACCTGGTAGAAAATATCCAACAAGTATCAATTAATTTAGAATTCAAGGGACTAAAAAAAAACTGTAGAATTTTCTTCATTCCCTCAGTCTATGCATAAACATTTTGTTTTAAAAAATTTTGTACTGTTCTAAAGAGTAGAAAACAGAATCATTAATTTAAATTTACTGTGATTTCTGATATCTCATTAGAATCTCTGTTCAGTATCTCTCCAGACACTGCTGTGACCTTATTGTACTGTGTGATCAAGAAACAGAAAACTGCCAAGTCTCAATCTGGGGAAGCAGCTGCAGAACACAGATGTACAGACCTTATGTGCAATCTACACTTTCCATAGTTAGTTAGTTAGTTTGTTAGTTATGTATATGACAACCATTATACTTCTAGAGGAAAATTAGATTTTATATTTCCTACTGCAATTAAACTGCAAAATGAAAAAATTAACAAAATAAAATTTTACTTTTTTAATGTAAAAAAATATCTGTCATCTAATAGCTCTTTACTACAATATTTACAAAGTGAAGGACTTAATGCTCTTTCAAATCAGCAAGTGGCTGTTGCTCTGAAGAATGGAATGGTGTAGGGCATCACATCAGACTTTGGAATGGATTGCCCAGAGTAGTAGTGGAGTCTGTATCCCTGAAGGTGTGTAAGGAAAGACTGGGAGTGGCACTTACTGCTATGGTCTAGGTTGTGGTGATGTTAGGTCATAGGCTGGACTTTATGATCTCTGAGGTCTTTTCCAGATTCAATAATTCTGTGATTCTGTGATCACAGAGAAGTGATCAACACCAGCAACAAAAAAGCCTACCAAAATAAATGTCTACGTGCTACCTTTAAAGTAAATAAAGTGTATATCTATATGCATGAGTGTTAGTGACTCTTGCATATGTGTTAGTGACTCAATCGTTGCCTAGCAGAATATACATTCCTACCAAAAAAATTCATCAAAAAACAAAAAAGAAAACAAAATCCACCACGGAAAGACACAAATTCATTGAAAAGGACATTCAGATGTTTTCCAGGGCAAAGAAAGAAAAGTGGTGGAGTTGGTTTCTGTATTTGAACTAACAGGACCACAAGGACAATACCTTTTTCTGAGGAAAAATTAGAGTTAATCTGAAAAATCTGCCATCTGTACTGTTTTGGATTTCTTCATATGGATTATCTCTGTGAAATAAAGACATCCGTAATGTAGTGGAGGATCGAGTTCTCATTTACAACTAAGCTCCTTTACACTGCTTAGGGAACCTTTCCCATTCATTTTAAGATCCCTTTACTCTGACACAAATGTGTAAACAAATCTCACTGAAACTGGATGACTATCAGGCTCTGTATTTACACAAGGAACACAGCAACACTGGGGACACGTAGACAAATGGATTGAAGGAAAGATAACAAGGGAAGAGATGAAGAAGCAAGTCCACTGTTGTTAACTTTGTGATTACTGAGTGAAAAAACTTTGAGTGGATTTTTTTGCTGTTTTGTTTTATTGCAAATATATAAAACTGTAATGCTTGTTTATTCTTCTGATCTCTGTGAAATGTGCACAAATATGTGCATGGCTGAATTTTATAAACTGTAAAAATAAATTGGAAGAAAAAGTCATTAAGTGAGGTAGGAGTGAAAAAGAATAGACTGAGAGCCTGGCCTTCTGGACTCATTAGTCCCTGCTTCTGTATCAAACATCTAGAGGACAGTAAAGTATCTTTGCATTAGACAAACTAATTTGTTCTTTGAGCTGTGCATTTCATCCACCTGAGTAGATATTAGTTAGAACCGAGTAAGCTGTTACATCAGCTGTAGTTAAATTGCTGATTTGAGCACTTGGAAATTAGAGGGTCAATAGGAAAAGGAAGGCTTTTATAAAGTTCCTCAAAGTTTAGCCTCCCCTCATATGGCAATAATACTTGGTTTGAAGCTAGAATCTGCAAAAGCAAGGTAATTCTTTTCTTAGGTTGCTGTGACAACCTTAGCACAGCTCATCTGAACAACCTGAAATTGTATCTAAGAATACAATAAAACTGTAACTCCCAGCCAGACTTAAGGGTACATGGAAGAAAAGAGAGAATTAAACGAGATGTTGGTTTTCATGGGGTTTAATGTATTTGGCAAGAGAATCTAGCAGATTTTTGAATAGCAGTATATAGAATTTAATTTGTTTTGGGTTTTGTTCATTGACTTTTTTGCCATTGTGAGATCAAAGTCTTCATTATCCTGATAAGTTATGTCTACATTTAACCATTAGAATATGGTTTGTTCTGAAGTCTCAGCTTAGCTAGTGGAAAACTTGGCTCCATTTTATGCAAAATAAATGTACTTGGCTTTGTAAGGAAATTAAAGCTTATCAAGGAAGAGAAGTGGAGCAGAGAGGATAAAAAGTGAATCCAAATTTAACCTAGATATTAGTGCAGATCAAGAGGATGGGAAATATTCCTCTGAAAAGGGATGATAAAACTTACCATTCATCTCGCCTCTAATAAAAGCCAGATAATCCTCAGACCGATTCTTTAGTATTATTCATGTTGGTTTGTTTTATTTAATATGAATTCAATTAATATAAAAGCAGAATCCTAAAAAGATATAAGCCCAGATGTAATTGCATATTGCATTTGTACAAATAATATGGGATATGTGGTGCAGTTCTGGATGATAAGTTGTATTTAAAAGGGCAACATAAGTTAGCCTTGTTTACGAGAAACACTGTCATTTTGTAAGCCTATGATCTCTAAAAATCTATATTGAAACCTTTCAGTTTCCTGATTTCCAATAATAATACAGACTACAGATCTGCAGGAGCATTGTCATGATAATGAGCTCTATTTCAATGAACAGCAGTTTTATTCAGGTAACAAGAAGTTCTAGAAAAAATAGTAGATGCATTCTCAAACTATTTTCCAAATAAAAAAAACCTCAACCAACAGTATAATGTTAGAGACAGCTGAAGGCAAAATTGTTAGAGGCTTATTTAAACCATTTTTATAAGAGGTTTTGTATTAAATGCATTTAATAACAGTAAAATGGTTTGGGTTTTGGTTTTTTTTTTTTTAATAAGAGCTAAATATCAAAGTCCAAAATTGTTGTGGAAGAGGTAAAAATTCCATCCTGAGTTGACAAAGTTCCTCAGTTTTATATGATCCTGAGATGTTCCATCAGGCAGTTATTAATGTTCTTGCCAGGGACCTCAAAAAATTCACTTTGTTCTCTTTGACTGGGTATTAAACATTTTCTTCTATTCCTCCTTCAACCTTCTGTGCTGGCTGCTGCTATGTGAGAGAGGAAACATCAAGAAGTTGATGGTGCAGCTACTCTTGTTCCTGCCTCATTGTGTTATAAATAGTGTTCCAGCTCTGCCAATGCTAGACACAAAAGAAATCTCCTCCATCTCCTCCGCTGTGGATTGATTATTTTATCTCAATAATTTGCAGATCATACCTTCATACTGAAGAAGTACTCTGTCTTCAAAGAGCAGATCTGTGTAGATCCTTGTTTCAGAAAAGGACCTGTGCACAATCCTGGATCAAGTGCATGAGAGAGCTAATTATTTGATACTATCAGTCAGTGGGAGCAGTAAGTAGCAGCTCATGCAGCAGCTGAGGGCTGAGCTGAGACTCTGATAACTTTTAGATTATGAATGCCAAATTGTGACCAACAGTCCTCCTGCAGGCATGAAAATTTTGAAAACCAAAAACAGTCCAGCAAACTGATAGCTTGAGAAAAGTTGGCTTTCTCTAAGATTAAAGATTAAACAGCCTGAAATCAGCATTCAGAAAACTGTGACTGCTATTTGGGTGAAATTTGTACCTCTAGTGGTAAGGCAAGTGCTGAGGATCATAGCTAAGCTATTCTGAGTATTAGGAAAGTTCTTACTATTTAATATAATAACACTGTATGCTGTTCTTCTCAAGCTTGTGTTTGTAACAAAACAGCCTAATCAAATATCTTGCTGAAAAAACTCCTCACCTTGTTTATCTTTTTCTGGAATAATAAATTATTTCCTATGAAACACAAAAGCTGACTCTGTCCCTTTGGAGAAGTGAGTCCAGCTAAAGTTGTGTAAGCACCAGCAAACACCATCCAAGGATGCAGTCCTTTCACCTACTGAATGTAAGGCAGAACTGGAGCACACTGAGCTCATGAGGGGACTGAAAAGGGACTGAGGCTTTTTGGTGAAAAAAAATACAGTCTAGGTGAAAACTATATACATTTAGGTTATAGGATTTACTACTATTTCTATTTAACTTTTTCTACATATTTTTCCTGTATTTTATTCTTGATGCAACACTCAATACATTTACTTGCACAAGCAAATAATATTTAATATGTAAAATAATTCAATTAGCAATAAATTACTGCAGTTATTTTAAGAATTGTCAGTGCAGATTCCAAAGGCTGTTTCAGAGCAGAAATCCTGTAGCTATAATATATCACTCATGCAGACAGCCCCTTTTGTTTCACAAGAAACAGCATTGAAAGTGTCCAGCGCAGAGCAACGAAGACAATGAAGGAGGTAGAACAGCTCCCTTATGAGGAAAGGCTGAGGGTGCTGGGTCTCTTGAGCT